>NIZV01000188.1:0-23729 GCA_003947045.1 Fusarium ambrosium
TTCTCTCGTCTCTCTCTCTCTCTCTCTCTCTCTCTCTCTCTCACCAGTCACTTGAGCTAAAGACGATCCTCATGGCTGAACATCAAGCAATTCGCAATGCGGCACCGCAACAACACGGCATAACGCATAGCTCGGTCGGACACGATAGTTGCGAGACTATTGATAAGGCGCAATCTGGGATGCAAGAGAAATCAGGTCAATGGAGTTTGAACACCAACAAAACGCCTATGCGATCTACAACGACATTTTTCGTTCCACCACAACAGAAGCAAGATCGACGATGGTGGCATAGAATCGGTCGTCCTGGAATGATAGTCCTCACCGTCGGCACGGCTGCCATCTTGTTCTGTGTTGCGCTACTGATCTTCCTATGGGAAGGTGCCCGCAGGGCAAGGAGTGGTCGACCTCGGGCAGAATTCTGGGATACCATCGTCTTTGACAATTGGACAACACAGCTCGTCACCATCTGTTCTGCTGGCATTCGTGTATCGATGGGTTTCCAGATTGGACTCGCAGCAGCGGCCATGGCGGCTGTTATACTCGAGACTGCCGGCAGTCGTTTCTGCGATACGGCGATGCTGTCCATCCAAAGAGCTTCCAGTTCCAGCGCCGGCCCATTGGATCTTCTTCCTACCGCTTGGAGACACTGTCTTGCAGGACGCATCTATGGACTCCTTTATTTTCCAATTCTTGCTTTGATGGTTGCAATCGCCTTGGTCTCAACCCTCACCTCAACCATCCTTCTCTTCGACCTTGAGCAAGGCCACATCTCGGCCCCAATGGCTACGGATCTCACAGCTGTTGGCTTCGATAATTCATCCATGTACCCCTACAGCAGCATCGCCTATTGGAAATCCAGACCTCTCGCTCATTGGCGCTTTGCCGAGACTCGTCCCGGCGAAATGGAGACAGAACTTCGCACCGAGAATGCCGTGGATACAGGCGACGTCTACCGAGCCATGCTGCCGTTTGACAGCGCAACAGATAGAACTACTCTCGAGTATTATCAAGGGTCCGCTGTCGTTATCAATCAACGCACTGCCTGCTTCGCACCAACTTTCAGCAATGCAACGGTCCAATGGGAATCAGGCGAGGGTATTGCCATTTCTGGCTTGCATCTTAATGCCACATCTATCGTTGAGAATCAGACCGACTTCCTCGGGAGTGAGATGAGCATGCCTATGCCGATACACTGCCGGATTCACAATGATTGGAATAGCACAAGTTCTGACAATTTACCAATCTCTCTATGCAGCAGGCTTGAGGCTTATGATGTGCCCGTCAGAAATGGTTCCAAGAATCCTCTCTCCGGCTGGTCATACGGCTTCAGATATATCCCGCTCATCAGTTCGGGTGAAGTCTTGAACGGGCTTGTTTCTAGGTACATTGATGGGATTGTGCCGCCGGAAGTACAAAAGGAGTTGAACGAGTTGAAATTTCGTCAAAATGGACCTTGGACAACGGCCTATGCATCTGATGGGACTGAGGTATTCAACGCTACTATCTGCTATGTCAGCCAGAACCTACCGCATAGGCACAATGTCACCATGACAGGGCGAGCTGTCCCCTCCGAGCCAAACTTCCTCACAGAGGTGTCAAGCCTGACGGTCAGAAGAAACGACACAGGCGTCCTACGTCAGCTGGGTGTTGGAATCTCTCCCGACAATACCACGGGACGCGGCATTCTAGACCTACAGGTCCACCCGGGACCAGACCTCTGGATCGATCCCAATGAAGAAGAGCGTTTACAATCTGCGTACCTGTTGCTTTGGGTTACGCTTGTTGAGTATTCTGTCATAGGTGGTTGGAGCCTTGCTGGCGGGCTCATGAAGAACGACATTACGACCATGGTCACTTGGTCAACGCACCCGGAACACGCAGCCGTGTTCCAAAAGATCCTTCAGCAGACTGGCGATCCAGCACAAGCGGTACAAGCACTTATCTTTCGCATCTTCCAGATGTTGTACTACGATTGGCTTCCCATTTTCGATCCAACCCATCATGTCACAACGATCAACACCCAAGAAGTCCTCATACCGCAAAAGTGGACAGGGTTTGCTGTGGTCATGGCCATAATAGCTGCGCACTTTGCAGTGACTGCCCTCACCATAGTCCTGTTTGCGAAGCGGACTGAATCTTCTCTCTTGGGAAATGCTTGGCAAGCTGTCTCACAGATGGTCTCCCCGGAGACGCAAGATATTATCCGAGCTGCGGGTGGAGAGGGAATGAAGGATAAGGAGGTAGAGGTTCTGGCAAAATCAGCAGGTCGGAGCAGAGAGGCGTATGCTTTGTCAAGCGGTATTCACAGTGGCAGGACAGAGTTGCGTGTACGTCAGATTTAAGACCCTTGCTGCGCCCTTTGCCTTTGCTCCCTAAGTACCCAATCAAAGTGATCTTAGATAGACTCGTGAGCTACAACATCATAATTAAACTTGTAATACGAAAATGCCTCGCTCTGGAGGACCCTGAAACGGTTGAATTACTTGATGATGCATCCGTAAGCGAGGTGTGATCGTCTGACTGCACCGCCCCCAAGATTATCCAGTTTCCTAGTGCAGTACACGTGTATCTGCTTTGTTGGCCCACCTAGATATCACCGTGGAGAAGATCACCATAGAGTAGCAACAGTCTCAATGTAAGGCTGAATCTTACTTGCAATGCTCTATTGTGCGTTCTTATTATTTGATCTTTCCTAGTTTCCTACAACCAGCTCAATTCTTTCCATCACCAGCTTCTATACGCATATCTCAACGCCGTCTCAAAATGACTCAAATTACCCCTCTCAACATCCAAGATCCAAGTGATCTTGATGCAATCCTCCATGACAGAAGGCTTTCGGACCTTGAAGTCTACGTATGGCAGCCTGCAAGGAAATCGATCAAATACCGACATCGGCTGGGAGCGTGGAGAGTTGCAGAACGAAAGAAGACACGCCCAGACTCCGAATTCTGGGGCCCTAGAAGTGAGCTATACTACTATGACATGCCATACGACTATGGTACCAGTGGTACTCTACCGATCAAACCAGATGGAATTTGGCAAAGTCTGCCACCTTCCTGGAACGAGGAACATCGCTACCGTCGCAAGCTTCCTGATGAGTCGATTGTCGTGGCTGAGCACGAGGAATCAGTGGAGGAGACATTGTGTGAACAGTGTGCCAAGATTCCTGTTGGGAAGCTGCTTCTGTCAGAGGAAAGCTACAAGCTGTACGATAAGGTTTCATGTCTGGATGTCAACTCGTGTCGCCTCTGCCGCATGATATCTCGGCATATTAACAACAGTATCACCTCTCAAGACGACGAAATCTGGTTGTCTGTGAAACCAGCAGATGGCATCTTGTCGCCAAGGCTTGTTATCCGAACAGGTACACCAACCCACCTCCTTTCTATTGCTATGAAAGCTGACATGATAGTGAAGGCCTAGATCACAGCGAGCAAGCGCCCCTAGCCATGCTCCATCGGACGGGAAGCAAAGAGTATTTTCGTCTGCTCCAGAAATGGCTGAATGAATCAACCACCAACGGCCGCGAGATCCACCATTATTATATGCCATCTCGATTGATTGAAATCACCCTCTCCGAAGGCCAATTCAAATTGCGGCTTCTGAAGACGGCGGAAGAGTTTTTGTTCAGCTCGCGGCGATACATCGCCTTGTCTCATCGTTGGGGCGGTATCGATACGTTCTGCACAACCACAGATAACTTTGACGAGCGACTCATCGACATTCCATACTCTCAGTTGCCGAAAACCTTCCAGCACGCTGTAATTACTACCTGGAATCTTGGAATTGGATACCTCTGGATCGACTCGCTTTGCATCATCCAGCGTGATGAGAGTGACTGGCGTCGCGAGTCTGCAAGGATGGAGAATGTCTTTGCCTACGCTCATTGTACGCTTGCTGCCACTTCGGCAGAGAACTGCAACCAGGGCTTCCTTGACAGATCATCCGAGAGTGCCATCAGACTCGGGGATTCTACTTCAACCCCAGCCATGTCTGTTTATATCAAGGAAACAGCAAATGATTTCGACAAGGACGTAGCTCAAGGTCCGTTGAATAAACGGGCATGGGTGTTTCAGGAAAGAGTTCTATCACGTCGAACTATTCATTTTTCAGCAGAACAAACATATCTTGAGTTTGGCTCCAATATCTGGTGCGAAGCCATGGGCCCTGAGAGCTCGTAAGTACCCCTGGACAAGTCTTGACTCCTGAGTCGCAGGGAAATGCTAAACTGGAATCAAACAGATCAGAGAGTCCGTTACAGAAACTCCATCTACGATTGTTTGAAGGAGAAGAAGAAGAAGAATCTTCTCAAAAAGAAGATTCTTTATTCCAGGCATGCTTTTCCCAATACTCGACCCTGGACATAACAGACCGCAGGGATCGCCCTGCCGGCATTCTAGGACTTGAGTCCAGATTGGCAGAGTCATACCACACGGCAAGTTTGTACGGGATTCTCATCTCTTCATTCTACAACAGTCTTTTCTGGCACCGCTCGGGAGACAAGAGAATGAAGACGATTGATTTTCCGGATGAAAATGTGCCGTCTTGGTCTTGGATGGCTTATGAAGGAGCCATAAGTTATGATTTCTTGCCAGGTTCCCTTTCCGGTTCGATCCAATTGGGTGGAGCAAGAGAGGGAGATGAGGATATTAAACTTACCAATGCCGGACAACTCGCCCCTATTCGAGAGCCAGGCTTCTTACTCATCGCTCCGCTATATCAAGTGCTGGGTAGATGTGTTCTCGAGCCCGACGAAAGCTCCAACTGCAAGGTAAGGGACGGGGACAAGCTCCTTGGGTGGATCAGATATGATGGCGAGGATCAGACCGATGGCACAGGCATACTCTGCATCCGTGTTGGTCGGGTTTCCCCTGAAAAAGAAGACAATGCAGTTGGCGACGAACCAGTTCGGAGCGATTTCGCCCCTGTTATGCTTGTCAAACCCACATATAGAGACGGGAGCCATGTTTACAAGACATATCAAAGACTCGGTGTGGGCATTATTAGAGATGAGTCTCTGGGGCGCGATGAGCAAGGCTTGGTTTGGGTTACCTGATTCCATCTCCTAGCTTTTCACCTTCATCAAGACTAACTAGCTTCCAAGTCCTACTCTACAGTTTGAACTAGCCCCTACGATATAGGTGACATCAGTCTTCCACTTTACTACCATGACCTGCAGCACCCGCTCCTTCGACTGATCCCCATATCCCGTGAACCCGCTCCCTCTTGCCGAGATGTTTCATAGTCGATCATTTATACGATTCACATTTGGCCATTGGTACAATGTCACCCTGTAGTACTGGTATAGAAAACCCATGCTCACACAGATTAGATAGCGTTGCATCTGATAGCTCTCATCTTCGCTACCTCAACCAATAACAACCTATTGCACAGAAGAGATCAGATCAGTTGCATCACTCCTCCTCCCTGTTCCTTCTGACCTTCCTACCGCCTCCCCCGAAACCAACAGATGTAGCAGGTTGAGATTGCAAATGAACCACCAGCCGTGTCCACGATTCCTCCTTGTCCCACTCAAATCCAGCCAAATAAGGCTTGTCGAGTTCATCGTCTGACTGCTCCGTATGTTAGTAACCCGACGAGTTTTGGTAGAGAGAATGCCATACCCGTTTCTTGTAAGCCCTGTGGATGGCGTCTAGGGCGTCCTTGATAGTCACTCCCCTCAGGTTTCTGGCCGTAACCTCTGCACCCAAGGGGAAGTGCAAGTCGATCCTTCTGACTGGCGGCTTTGTCAGATGAAGCTTAAGGATGGACGGATCATCGACTGTCGTTGAAGACTTGTTGATCTTCCTGTCCGGATGTAAGCATCAAATGTAGATGATGATGTGACAAAATGTCCGATATACCATCCTGTTGCTTGGGTCTCGACAGCGACTTCAAGGTCGGTACCCTCGTTTTCTACCAACGAGCATCATTAGTTAGAGCGTCACATGAATATGAAGAACTCACCCAAGTCGTTGATGTCATAAACCCCGGCAACGGATCGAACATTTTCGCGATGGCCATGGCCTTCATGTTCATGGTCACCGGTCAACCTCTCGACGGCTTCGTCAATTTTCGACGACATGGTGAGTAGTTCAGCGAAAAGAAAACAAATGTAAGCAATATCTCGAGTAGAATTATAGTCCCACGAAGCTGACCTGATTTGATGAGTCTATTTGAGATATTGGGAATGAAGAGGGAAGAGAAAAAGACAGGCTCTTGCGGGGAGGAAGAAGGTAATAAATATCTTGACATCTGAGACATTGACATCATCACCAAGTTTATACTAGTGTTGTTTGGGCTAGGTGGCTTCGTCGATCAGGATCGAAAGCCTCCAATTGCGATATGGGAACACGCGCCCAAGTGGTCATCCCGCATTAGATCCTCCCTGTCATCATAAGAGGCTTTTCTTTCGAATTTCTGATTAGATCTGACAAGCGAGTAGAGGGTGGTGGAGGGAGGACTGAGTTCAAGATCCGTGGTCATTCTTTAGCGCCGATCTGAGAGTCAATCTTGAACCAGTGAGCCACTAGCAGAGGCAAATACGTCGACTTAATTATTCAATCATACCCTATATCTGCACTACTCCTAGCTTGGATGGTTAGTGTGTTGCTAAGCCAACCTTTATCTTGAACCTCGACTTCCTTCACAAACTTGGTACCCATGAGGCGAGGTAAAGGTGAGAAAACCATTGAGATAAAGATTCCAAGGACGTGGGTAAGCCTTGAGATCTGGGTTCTCGCCCTCGATGTTGTAAACTCGGAGGACAATGTACGCATTGTTTGGATCGTCGTCAAATCTCTGCATCTGTAGAAATTATCAGCCGAGTTACGCAACAGAGGGATCTTGTAGGATCCTGACTTACCATGTTCACCTGGTTCTGGCTCACATTGAATATCTCCCCGTCGCCGCCAGTGGTTGTCTTGACCTCCAAGTGATATGTAGTCCTGGAGCCATAAGCTGGGTTTAGGTCCAGACCAGCTTGGAGAAGAAACTCCTTCACGTAGCCGTGGGTATCGAGGTACGTGAAGTCGGCAAAATCTCTCTCACGCTCCGTGAATGGTGGGTGACCATTCTCGACTCGTAATCTGCTGGTCCAGTTCTCAAAGGACCAGTCACTGACATTGCGTTCAAATAAAGCATAAACCTGCAAAAAAAGATGAGTATCGACGCAGTTCAACTATCAAGTAAAGAAATAGCTTACGAAAGCCTCTCCGAGGAAACCAATCTCTCTCGTTCTGACTTGATAGGCAGTCGATGTAGAGGTTAATTCTGGAACGGAATCCTCGCCAGCTCCTTCCGAGGAACCTGGGAAGCCTGCCGCTGTAGGGATATTTGCCCGAGCTTGAGATGCTTGTAACGAGTGTAGAAGCCTTTCGTTTCTCGCTCGCCCTTCAACAAAACCCCGCGTGATGGGACGTTTCGATATCCGATAGTTTCTTGCACTTCTGGCCACGCTCTGGAATCGCGTCTGGAAAGAGGGGATCAAGTCACGTAGGGAGTACTGGGCCTGGATCTGATCCGAAAACGTTGAAAGATTCTGTTCGGAAACTGGAGCTCGTCGTTCAAGTGCAATGAATTGTCCACTTGGCTCATCCAGCACCATGATTTCGGGGTCTGTTTCATCCGAGGCGCTCAGGATACTGATACTTCCCGCATCAGGCGGATAGCGATTGTGTTTAGCCATGATTGTGTTCAGCTCATCGAGAGGAGCGGTCAACAATAGGTTGAAGAGATTGATATCCTGGGGTTTGACATCATGCTGCCTGGAAAAGAATTCGGCCAGTTTATAGTTGACCTCGGCATGTTTTGATGAAGGAGTGACGGCACGAAAATAGACCTTGGTGTAATCTACTATTTCTTGAAACGTGACGAACTCATTGTCTTCTTCGACTGTAATGGAACCGAGACGTCTGGTGATGACGACAGATGGTACAGACCACACTTGCAAGGGCTTCGTGTCCTGTCTCTGATCGGGATCGGTGGGTGGATTGAGACTGTAGATGTTAGTAAAGTGTGCATGGACCAAGAGGAGAGTTTGAGTTTCTCACATAGAAAAGTATTCCACTCGAATTTTGAGATCCCGCTCAGTCGACATGTCGTGGATTGGAGACCCTCGTGGCTCCACGGTCTCTTGGATAGCAACCGAAAGATACTTGTTCCGGGAATTCATCCTCGAGAAGAAGGAGTCGAGAAGATTCACGACTCTGACTGAAAATTTGAGCATGTCAACCTTTCCACGAAAGGCTGCCTCCAACGTCAACCTGTCGGGAATATACCAATCTGCGTCGTGTAGGGATCTGAGTACAACTTCGGACTTTACATCACCATGCGTGGCTTTTACAACAGAAAAGACCTTGGCATGCAGAATACGCAGATAGTGAGTGACTGGAAACTCAGATCCGCTTGTAAGACGTTCGCTCAGCATTGTCAGCAGTTCCTCGCAGCGTTCTGCCGTGCCGTCAGAAGTCTCTTCTTGCAATAAGCAGAGCTCATCGGCAACATTTTCGATGCTCGCAGGTCCAACGCCAAGGATATTACAGAATAACTTCCTACAGTCTCCGTAACGATTCGAAAGCTTGGTAACCTGTTTGAGGGATGAAGGTGCACTCCACACACAGGATCCGTGTTTGACCCATTCTGGGTGAGGTCTGGCTACAAACACCAGAGCTTTTGACTCGAATACTTCCCTGAGAAAACAGGTTATTATGTGCACATAAAGAAAGTTGGTGGCGAAATACTTACAGAATATCTGGACTTTCTCGATCTAGGCTCAGGGAGAGCCCTCGGTAGGTTTCATGGACAAGGTCCCTGTCAACCGATTCGATAGGGAGACTCGACAGTGCTTGGAGCTCCCTCAACCTGGTATTGGTATTGGGTGCTGTGGGAATCCCAAACTGGTCAAGAAATGTCCACTTCTCAGGAGTTGGGAGGTTGGCGAAGTCAAGATGCGGACACGCCCGCACGAGATCCAGTGTCGGAATGGCCACCTCGCCAAGCAGTCGACGGGTACCATCGCGGCAATCTACCTGAAGCTCAGGGATAGCAGATGCTACCCGAGGGTGAACGGTGTTGTTTTTGCAAAGTTGTTCAATGACCAGCAGTAGATCTGTAACCTTTGTATCTCTCAGAAACACCCACTCAGCGCTTAGGTAGTTGTTGCGGACGAGGGCAGGAACTGCCGCGATGTTTTCCGATTTCAAGAGCCACCTGTAAAACTCGTCCTTCAGCACACTATCCTCGGCACAGATCGTCTTGACGTATCGTTCATCAAGCATGTTGAATGGATTCATTGGAACATGTTTGTATTTGTTGATGAGGCGTGGTTTGGCCGTGCGGTCGTCAATGTAGATCTGAGTCTTGCGTCGGGTGGAAGAATCAAGCTTGTTAACATAGAAGAAAATCTCGGGAGCCCCTTGTCTCGGGCGTAGATGTCGATGTTTGAAGAAGTAAGCGGCATCACTTATCAGATCTTCTGGTTGGCGGTCTGACAGCTCAGAACCATTCCCGGAATGAAGTTCC
Organism: Fusarium ambrosium; assembly: GCA_003947045.1. Lineage (NCBI taxonomy): Eukaryota > Fungi > Ascomycota > Sordariomycetes > Hypocreales > Nectriaceae > Fusarium > Fusarium ambrosium. The sequence continues at coordinate 9,523 of NIZV01000188.1, forward strand.
ATGATGAGACTACAAACCTGAGATGGAGTATAGGCTAGAATGCCCAGAAACCGATAGAAGTCTCTTCTGACCGAGTCTCGACAAACGGCCTCGTCGATAATTGAGATGCTGATACCGCTGGGAACGTATTCGTCCTCAGTCTCGGAGGCCATGTAGAGGCGTTCTGTCCTCGCGTTGACCCAAGAGCCATCTCGAAGAGGGATGATTGGAAGGTTCATCAGTTGGTCTTTGACATCTTCATTTCCACAGAATAGACGGGCAACGTGTTGATGCCACCCTGCTGGTTTGGCGTCGAGCCCAGAAGGACCGACTTCTACAACCCACGTCGAGAACTCCTCACATAATTCATATATGCCAATTCTCTGGACTCCGAGAAGGGAAAGCTCTTCATAGACGCCATCGTAGTTGAAAGACAAATGCTTTCTCCGGAGAGAAGGGCAGTCAAATGGGGCCTCCCCTTCAAACCTGAACTTGCGGGGCATGAACTTGAGCTCTGGGGGTCGACAAGGTCCAGCGGCATGATCTCGTGATTCGAGGATCTTTTCACCTCTTAGGTCGGTCAAGATCAGCTCGTGTAGTTTATTCCAGAAATCATGCGCGTGTCGATGGTGCTTGATGTACTTGGGCCACGAATATCGCAGCCCCCCTTCTGAGTGACTGGCTGGAACCGCGGCAAACCGTTTCACGGCCCTTAAAAAGGCCTTTCTAACGGCTCCCACCAAGGCTGTGTTCCATTTGCAGCCGTAATCGAGACCTTCCCGACTTGCGACGAGTAGAAAGTCAGCATGGATGAGGAACTGCGATTAGTAAAGTCAGTACACCACCCGACCGAGCTGTAGCTTCCCCTGTCAACTACTGACCTTGAAGCCAAAGTCATCAATCGGCAGAAAAGCAAATGCCTTTTGCGGTCCAATTTTTGGTTTTGCGCGTTCAATAGGAAAGGCCAGAATAACCTCAGATGTTGTGATTCCCTGTCTCCGCTCCTCCTTGGGTATTTCGCTAGTCCTGTATCGTGCGATGGCATATATCATCTTATCGGGTGTGCCTTCACCTTGGTGATTGGAATAAATAGTCGCAGTCTCTCCCAGCGCAGCCGAAGTGCCACCTTCAACATGGTATGACTTTCTAGTGTCCCCAATCTGAATGTTCAATCCTCGAAGGTTTTTGAGGAAGATGAGAAGCTGAGGCTCGACGTTGTGTAGGTCAGCCTCAATCTCGTTGCAGTCTTTCTGATCTCTCAACTGGAGAAGAAACTGAGTATGGCCCGGAAGGCGATGTGCGCTCGGAAAGGTAGAATGGATGGGAAGAATCATGCCAAGATGCTCGTTCCGGTTGAACATGAACTCGTAGTAGCCGCTGGCAACATGAACAATGTCGGCAGCCTTAAAGACCGACTTGAAGCCGATCCCCTTCTCACCTATATAGCCCCTCTGACCATTGGTAGTACGCTTCTTGGTGCTGTGCGCAACTTGAGTTATAGCGTCCATGTCTGCAAATGTGAAGCCAGCTTCGTTGCAATCCGTTCGCAGATATCCGGATTCGGATTCGGAAAACAAAGTCAAGCTAAGATTGGGTATTACCCCGGGTGAGAACGTCGTATCGTCGGCATTTTGAATGAGTTCAAGAAGAAAGTGCGAAGGCTTTTGATAGAGTTGATCCGAGGTACTACCTGTCGTGTTAGTACTTGGGCACTGGGTCACAAGATGAACTCTTACACGTCGAGAAGCGCAATGAGATTTGATTCTGTTCGGTCTGGTTTTTCGTCTGGTTTTCGTTCAGCGCCGAATTCCCTCCGGATCTCCTCGATCTGAGCGTCAGCCTCGGCTTTGGAGGTTGCTGTGTTGTTCATTGAAAGGGCGATGGTGTTCTAGAAAATAAAAGGAAAGAGAAAGAGAGAGAGAGAGAGAGAGAGAGATACTACGACAAAACGTTGCAAAGTCTGGCGAAGAAAGAAATCACACAACCGTCGTTGACTGTTTTAGAGATGGCGAGTTACTAGAAAGCTTCTATTTTTGGCAAGGCATTCTCCAAGAGACTGTTCAAGAGGCCCAAGATCGATAATATGTTTCTGAAGTAGGTAGGCCTTGGTATGGCCGCATGATCCAGGCCCGTTAACCAGGCCGAGTTGGCTCTACGCGACCCTCCATTCAGCTATGGAATGAGTTAATTGGACCATAAAATGGAAAAATGGTATTTTTAGTGATACACTAAGCCTCCTAGTAAGACTTCTTGAAACGTCTTCAACCAACACCTTTCGCTTAAATGCTTCTTGATCATGTCTCCCCATTATCCTGCCTCACCATTTCTACACTTGTAATTAGAGCAAAACCAAACTCACCGCGAACAAACTGTATAATGAGCCTTGCAAATCTATGTCCATTTCCTTGTTCATTTTCTGTGCACCTAACGCCATTCCCATTACTCCAACATATGCCTAGAAATACACATAATTCTCCAGCTCTAGAAACCGGTGGAACAGAACCAAATCGTCCCGATACGCAATGGCAACCCTCAATGTGTTCCCGCCTATCATTCGAATCACGGGCTCTCCTCCACTTCTCCATAAAGGTGATATAAAAAAGTATCTGGCGTAATGCGTCGTCTGAGCACTCACGTCAAGACTGATGGAACACACCCACCCACGCCGGCAAAGAAAGAATATCTTGGACTTGTAGATGCCGAGGATCATGCGGACTTTGGCCACTAGCTCTTTGGTAGCCCCGGTAAGTGAAGCCGTGGCAATAGCTGGATCAAGCTCTGTGGCATCCAGTCTCACGAATGCAGTGTCCTTGGAGCAAGGTATGGCTTGGACCAGTGTCTTGACGCCATTCTGGTTGCGCCAATCGACAGGTATCGAAAGGTCTGTCATGCTCAGAGGAAGTTGCAGTTCGACTCCCTGGTCGTTAGACTCTTTTACAAGTCCTTCCCAATTGTAGAGCTGCACCCGGCTCCCTCGAAACAGTAACAGCCTTGATGGGTCGGTAGGATGTAGTGTCCACCTGTCTGCTTCGGTAGACTCGTTGCTGGTGATAACCTTCTCCCTGTCACATAACTCTTCGCCATCTGGTGTCACCAAAAGCATTGCGAGGTCGTCTTGTTTCACCAACATCTGAATGACAGCCCCAGATGTCCTGTGCGATAGGAGTTGTTCTCGCTCTCTCCACGGAGCCATGGACAAGCGATGAGCTTCGCATTGCCCAGATATATCTGCACTGAAGAGCACCTTCTCTCGAGGTTGCCACTCCAGGTGACGTATGCTGGCCGTATGTAGGTGCATCTCGAAAACTTGCTTGCCACTCGACACGTCGTGGATCGTAACAGATCCATTCTCTCGTCCGCAAAAGACAAAGTTGTTCTCGTCGGATTGGGTGATGACGGTAATAACTCTGTCATCGTCGAATGGACGGGTGAAGAAAATGCCCGGGGCGTCGAGAGAGGGTTGAGCTGAGTCGCCAGGATCGCTCGAATCATCGTCAACGGAATGCTTCCTCATCAGTACAGATGGTTCCCAGACATTACAGGCAGTACCGCGGATGTCATAGAGTCGCAAGCTGTTTGAAGCAAACATTATTCCTGTCGCAACTTCATCCAGACCTTGGATCCGGTGGAGGATGCGCAAGTTGTCAAAGTTGAAGAGGCAAATTCCCCCTTCATTATCCACGGCACCAAGCGTGCGTCCATCTGGGGAGCTGGCGAGAAGAGTGGCGTGAAGGCTGTAAGCATTCCTCTGACGCGTGTTCCCTCCTCCCCATCCTCCCACTTCCACCGTCACGATCTCACCATCCTGGTAAGCGACGGCCATGAGAGCAGATTCGACAGCTGGGTTGAAAGCAACGTCCAGCACCTGAGGTGGGCGCACAGCCAACTCAGTCCCTGTTTTTTTGAACTTGCAAATCTGCTCCAAGTTGTCATCCCCATCCAGTTGAAATAGCATCAAGTGGGAGCTACGATACGCAACTGCAGCAAATCCGAGGATCGGATTCATGCGGACAAACGAGAGGACGTATCTCTTGCTGGGGGAGGCCCAGTCAGTTGGGTTTTGGTCCGAATCAGAGCTGTCTTCGATGACGGAGACGGGTTCAATCTCAGAGCCATCTGTAGCCGATAGTGTCGAAATTGCTTCCTCGATTGGGAGGTTGTAGGCCACGAACAGTTTCGAATCGTCTGCATTGAAAGAGATGGTCCTGACCTGGGCTTTGAGGCGAATGTTCCATATCTCCTGATCTGGCAATTTCCAGAGTTTCATGTTTCGAGGGCCACATGAGACAAGAACCTTGGTCGTGTTACCGAGAAGGAGAAGTTGCACAGGCACAGCCTTTGCAGCGATATAGTGATTCAGAGTTGTGATCATTTCGAGTGTGGAATTGTTGAAGAGTCTGATCTTGCCATTGGAGAGACCAACAGCAAGATACTGTTGGTTGGAAGCTAGTGATCGAGGCTTGGCCGAAAGTAACAAAGCTGAGAGTCTATCATCCCACTTGACGTTTGACGAACAGATGAGCTTTGAGCGGCATCGGTTGGCAAATGTCTGATGAATCCTAGACGATGTCGGACACAGTAGAGGGATCACTGTCCTAATGGTCTGAGGGACATCGATGAGGTAGGGTCCGAAGATTGTCACCAGTCGCGTGAGCTCATTTACCCAGTCAGATGCCTTGCCAAATGGTGGGCATTCGTGCCGAGCAAGGTATGTCTTCAGGTGCTCGACCGTTTTGATGAGGGGGCTCAGTCTCTGCTTCAGAGCAACTCTCTCCACCCAAGTGAGGATTGTCGAGTCCATAAACTTGACAAGTAGTGAGAACAGGTGCGGTGAAGTTGAATGAGAGTGAGCCATGTGGTAAGCGAAGTTGGCATCGGCGTAATCATCGAGGTTAGATCCGGAGGCACTCGGCACCAGCAAGCCCCGGCCAGTGAAGCGCGGGTCGAACTTTCGATCGTTCAAGTTCTGCAAGCAAATAGCAGCCATAGTCTCATGAGCTTCACGAAGGTTGATGTAGAAACTCGAGTCAGAGGAAGACACAAAGTCCTTGACGGTGGGATGCATTACTTGGACATGAGACTCGCTGTCGACAGTGACTAAGCCCTTGCAGATCTGTGAGAAGACGTGATCGGGTTCGGAGGCGAGGATGGTTCGGCCGCAGTCGAACTTGACAGCCACCTTGATGACGCTCGTGGTGAGAGGTTCAGCGGCGCAGACTACCCACTTGATGATACATTTCGCCAGCTCGGCGCTAGATGATTGCTCAATCTCTCCAAGGATCCTAGCATAGAGTCTGTTCATCTCCGGGGGTGTCTTGATCAACTCTGCCAGCATGTCTTCGACACTGTAGAGGTCGTCCAACCGATCCAGGATGAGAGATGCCCAGAGAAAGACGCCGTTCGACCTCTTGACGATTTCCGAGACTATCTCACCCTCGCCGCCAAGCTGCGCCAACCTCGGCTGGGACCTGACAAAGTTTGAAATGTCTCTCAAGGACCCTTCTTGGCCAGTATGTAACTCAGGAAAGTTGAGATGCTCCCGGTCAAGCAAGCGGCCAAGATGTGTGTTTGTCCGACTCGTTGCAAAGACTCGTAGAGGGACAACGTTGAGCTTGGCAAACATCTGGATAAAGGCCACGAGCGACTTGTTCGGACACTCATCTAGTGCATCGATGACCCAGTACTGAGGCTTGGAGAAGTTGCACTTGAAGATGCGGCCAAGGAAGATGTTGTTCCAGATGACGGTGTGGTCATGGGTGTTGGCCGCATATCCCTCCTCTATCATGGAGATGAAGGATTGTCGTACCCCGTAGTTGATCCAAGCCATCTGAAAGGCTAGGCTGCGAAGGAGGTGTGTGACTGTGGCCTTGGAATTGTTCTTGAAGAAGTAATAGCTGCAATCCTCATTATGCCCTTCAAGGTGTTTGATGACGTGCGCAGCGGCCACAGACTTGCCAGACCCAGGAGGTCCGTTAAGCCAAAGCAACCTTGGCTTGGCTCCGATGGGGCTAGTATCAAGAGGTCCAATATCCAAGTCATCGTTGACATTGCAGTCAACCCATTCTTGGAACTTGTCATGACTCGTCAACCACTCACAAGATCCACCATGGCGCTTGTGAGCTTCCGTTAAGACATCCTTTGTTGGGCGCTCCGAGACTTCTAGATAATCGCTGATAGTCTTCATCTGGACCTTGAGAAGTTCGACCTGCCGGCAATCATCTCGAGCTCATTAGTTAGAAGCTGATGAGAGAGATAGCAGCGCACTTACAGTCTTTGTCAATGTCCTGGATTGTGGTCTGCAAACATCGATAAAGTGTGGCAAAGTTCGAGCTGTTGGAATCCTCAAACTTGCAGAGATGCCGATGGTCCGCGTTAAGATATCGGGCTTGCTCCCCAGGCAACCCTTGGTTTCATGTTAATTCAGGTTGTGTAATCAGGGTCAGTAAACTTGCCTATGACAGCAGAAGTCTGGGGGACGATTATTTGACCGCTAGTGGGGATGGACTCGTAGAATGACCAGAGATGAACAGTCTTTGGGATATGCCGAAATTCGTCATTGATGGCCTGTGTGCGGGTTAGCGAGATGGAAGCACGAGGTTAGAAGGCCATAACTGAAGAGAACCTACCTGGACTGTTGGTGAATCGGGAAGAAGTTCTTTGGCGTATTCTTTGGCCCCCGTCGGATGAGAGAGCTTCAGGTAGTAGTCGAGATAGATGGCCGAGTTTGCCCCACGGTGTGGTGTTCCCAGGAAGTAAAAGGTATGTACCCGGTCAATCATGGACTTGTGCAGAGGATCTCGGCTGCCCAAGAGATATGCCTGATGATCGGTTAGTCAGGGAGACCGTTGAGGGTCATCCGGTAACAGCAACCTTCTTGGCGACCAACCCGCCCATGCTGTGCGTTACAAAGACTATGGGTGTCTTTACTCATTAGAAAACATGGTCCTTCCGAGATAGGGAAGAGAGTCAACTCACAGGCCCATTCCGTTGGAGTGCGACAGAGTTGGACATGTCGGTGAGCAGGGCTTGGGCAAAGTCATGGATCATAAGAGGACTCCTGCCTCCCTTGGACCACTCTGACTCGTATCCAAAGCTGTGTATCCGGGCATAACGAAATCCAGCTTCATATGGGAGCCATTCTTTCGGCCAGAAGGACGACTCATCCTCAGCGTCGTAACACCAAGTTTTTCTTGAATCCCCTTGTAGTCCATGGATCTAAGAAAACATGAGCAACACAGCACGAATCACAAGAGCTATTAGCCCGCTAATATCAACCGGACAACCAACAAAGATAAAATCGACTCGCGACTCGGACGGCTCGTAGAGGAGGTTCAGACCCGTGGGTCCCTTTGTTTTGGTTGGCTTGGCGACCGAGATTTGTGAACCGGAGATGGAGGAACGTATTCGACTGCGCCATCGTCCGCGCAGAAGGGCAGGAGCCGAATGTCGTTGACCGGACGGAGATGTCGAGCTTGTCGATTCAAGAAGGGGAAGGGGAGACTGGAGGAAGTGTTGTTAGTAGACGCCCTCGAGTATAGGAGGGAGGACATTTACGAGAGGATCATCGTAGTCAGCCATGGTGACCCATGAGTCAGAATTCCTTTCGTAAGTTGTGAGTAAAAAAAAAAAAAAAGACCTCAGACTAAAAGAGGAAACCGGTAAAAGTTCCAAGAGATTGTCAAAGTCAAAGAAACTCGGTAGTTGATGTGACTGTCAGTCTGTCACATCGAGAACACACCGGGGGCACGCATGTTGTCAAACACAGAGGGCATGGTCGAAACCCCGTCATTCTGGATGCAAAGTCCTACGTGGCCCTGCTAGTCCCAGGAGGCAGAAAAGTGCAGGCAAGGCAACGGAGACGCTAATAAAAGAAGCAAACAAAAATCCATGCAGAAATGAGGCGCTGTCAGCAACACACCGACTGGCTTTGTGGTTGCTTTGTCGCAGCCCAACGCAACGATCTGTATCAAGAAATCTTGTGAAATGGAGGCGGGGTAGGCATTGTCGTGTGCCCTCCTACTTTTTCGAGCGATTCGAAGCCTGGGGGATAAAGACGTTCAATGTTTTTGAATGAGGCTCGTTGTCTTCGTATACGTCTTGCACAATATACTTCACGGTTTGTAGAACAACAACAAGCCTTCTCATTATTCATCCCAGCTCCAAATTGTCTGGATTGACAAATTCCAAGGCAGAAATGCTTCGAAACATGTGTAACCACCCAGTACGAGCATCCAGTATGTGATACGGTGTACATAAGCTGAAACTCATACAGCGGGGTGCCAGAAGAGGAATCAGGCTGAGAGAAGGATTCGGCCAAAGGACGTGGCACCAACAATTGTATTCAAAAGCCACAAGCCCTTGGAGGCCTGTTCTGGCTCTTTCTCCCATTGTTCCTCTATTACCATCACTCTTCACCAATCGCTTCACATGTAACATGGCTAGAGACGACCGAGACATAGAGAAGAAACTTGACAAGGCTTTGTTGGCTTGTAAGTCTCATGGACGCGCATTCAAGTTCAATCTTGTTGCTAATGAGAAATATTTGACAGGTCTACCCAAGGATGGGACTGTGGTCTCGTGTGTCCCTCTGGGTCTGAGCGACTACTGCGACACGTTAAAGATCGATGTCCGAGTTCCAGATGACACCATCCAGACCTTTTTTGCCAAGGTCCGGAACTTGATTGATATACAGAATGAAAACTGACCCCGTTGGCAGATATCTAGAGGTCAGGCCGGCTACGACTTGTTGCTGGGAACAAACGCGTCAGAGAGCAGTCTGCACTCATTCATACCCGAACATGTTCCTCGTCCCCTCGGCTTCAGCACTTACGAGTCCGACCCTGATCGTCACTTCTTTTTGATGGAGTGGGTGGATATGCGAGACGATGACCTTCCCGAGCCCGAAGCTTACATGGCGCCTGTTGTGGCTCTCCACTCGAGAAGCATGGGCATGTCTCCTACTGGCAAGTTTGGGTTCGGGGTCAACACTGCTTTTGGGAATCTGCCGCAGGTCAATAAGTGGGAGGATTCTTGGGAGAAATGGTGGACTGACTACATGACCATGATCCTAGATCGCGAGGAATCTCTACGTGGACCTCACACGCCAGAGGACAAGGAACTCAAGGACCAATTTCTCAACAAGGTTCTTCCGCGATATCTACGCCCGCTTGAGTCCAATGGACGTTCTATCAAGCCTTGCTTATTGCACGCAGACCTCTGGCCAGGAAACATCAAGTATCAGCTTGAAAATGAGACAGCTATCGTCTACGACTCGAGTGGACTGTGGGGTCACAATGAAGGTATGAAGAACTTGCCCACCTCCGCTTGATAGTCAAGTATTAAACGGTCACAGTCGATCTCGGTGTCATCCGGAACCCTCGATACCCCCTCGGACGACCATATCTCAAGGAATACTGGAAGCACATTCCCATTTCTGAGCCGCAAGAAGATGCCGACAGCAGAAACATCATGTACCTGGTCCGAAACCAGGCTCTTCTCGCCAGTCTCTATCCCGAAGACCATTCACTTCGAAACAGGTGCGTCTTATCTCAGATGATACATCTTGTTCGTGTACTAATTGTTCCGTTTAGCTTTGTCAAGACGATGAGGGTTGTCGTAGACAGGGTGCTCGAAGAAGAAGCACGCGGAGGGGCGACGAATGGGGTCTCTGTCTCAGACGGTCCTCAACATTCAGCTTTCGCAGAGTTGGAGAAGAATGGCGTGTCGCAACCGCGCGTAGCTCAGCTTGAGACAGGAGGGATGAACTCGACCGATTGAGCTGTTGCAACAGAATTTGTTTAGCGCTTTATCCACCAATGCAGTCGTGCTTCCGATGGACATGTACGTTTGTCACATTTCAGCCATCATCCAGATGTGCCCGCCCAATTTCTCAGTGCACAGTGTATCTAACAGTAAGCGATCGCCGGCCTCAGTATCCTCCGTCGGGCGGTTGTTCCCCCCTCAACCGGTCAGCCCCGTGCAGGTAGTGGTGTTAGAATTGTGAATCAGGCTGTGAGCTATACTCTCCTATTGGTGAAGTATGTGATAGCAGGGGTCTTGCAGATGGTATCGTTACATCTGAAAAGCAGGCTCTCAGCTTAGCACTGCTATTGGTTTTACCAGACAATTTGATTTGCGTCACGCGACCTCTTGGGGAGATGCTCACCTCAATGTGATGGTCTCGCCCAACTGCATACATACAACAGCTGAGGGGCTTGAATGCGCAGATCCTTCGACCGTGCCGGTTCCGCGGCCTTGGCGATAACCATCGGAATGCATGTTGCCGTTGTTGGACAGTAAGTGCTTGTCGCTGAAGCGGGGAAAGCATCTCTTGTCTGGTTGTCGATGCTGTCGTGCCACCAACAGGCGAGTTTGGGGCCGGTGCCCTCATCCCTCTTGACTTGCTACAGAGGCGCATTTTGTGACAATAGTCTTTCCTCGGGGATATTAATTCCTTTGTATGTCTTATTTCCAACCATTTTCTGTTTGAATATGGTCCCTCCTTCAGAAAAGGCCCCTGGCGACATTGGTGCACTGAACCATGATGTTCTCCTCCAAGACCCTGAGGCCATCAAGGCACACGAAACTACAACACAGGCAGTTGATACTACTGCTAGTTCATCAGATGAACCTCCGTATTCGGTCTTTACGAAATGGCAGAAACGATGGATCAACATGAACTCCTCTTTTGCAGCCATGTTTTCGACTCTCAGCAGTTACATCTACTACCCTGCACTCACTTCGGTCTCCCAAGATCTTGGTGTTTCACTGTCCTTAATCAATCTTACCGTCACTTCATACCTTATCGTAGCAGGCATTGCGCCTGCTTTTCTGGGGGACATGGCGGATCAAAGTGGCCGCCGTCCGATCTACATGTTAATGTTTGTCCTAATGATTAGTGCCAACATTGGCATTGCTTTGCAGCACAGCTTTCCTGCTCTGCTGGTGTTACGCATGTTGCAAAGTGCTGGTTCTTCTCGTACGTACCCTTCCGAAGGTTGCCGTTTGATCCTGACGAGAACAGCAATGATTTCTGCGGGCTATGGAGTAATTGCGGATATCACGGCTGTGAATGAGCGTGGAGGCTTTGTTGGGATTTTGCTTCTCATGTCAGTATATGCCAGTACAAGTACACAAGGAACATGTGAACTGACATTATCAAGGACTGATATCGCCCCAAGTCTGGGCCCTGTGATAGGCGGAGCAATCACAAATGAACTTGGCTGGCGTTGGATATTCTGGTTTCTCGTGATACTCACGGGCACCCACTTCATAATTCTCGTCCTCTTCATGCCTGAAACACAGAGAAACATTGTCGGGGACGGAAGTGGCAAAGTCACAGGTATCTACTGGAGCTTTTTCACCTTGTTCCAAAACCGCGAGACGAAAGCGAACCGGCCAGAGATAAAACGACCAAAGCGACGTTACCCCAATCCTTTGTCTTGTCTCCCGATCCTGCGACACAAGGAGTCGTTTCTGACTATATTGATTTATGCTATTACCTACTCGGTCAAGATGACACTTCAAACAGCGCTCGGTGCCCAGTCTGTTGAGATATACAAGCTGAACTATCTCACTAGTGGCTTGGTATATCTTCCTTCGGGAGTCTCAGGAGGAATTGCTTCCTACTTTACTGGTAAGTTGTAACATGTTTACATGATTTTGTATGACCCTGACAAGAGCTTTAGGGAGATATTTAGACTGGAACTACAAAAGGACTGCCGAGAAGCTATCTGGATATGGTCGCAACTCGCCACAATTCCCGATAGAAAGGACACGTCTCAAGGGCATCTTTGTCCTTATCACCATTAGTTCCTTAGGGACTCTGGGTTATGGCTTAGCTTTAATGACCAAGGCTGTATGCGAATTCTTCTCACCGTAACTGCTTGTACTGACTTGGACATCTAGCACCTTTCCGTCATGTTAATCATGCAATTTCTTACCGGAGGATCGACGGCGAGTACATTCACGGTGAGCACCCTCCCAACACAAACCTATACCTGGTACTGATATCGTTAGATGACATCAACTTTGCTTACGGATCTCAACCTGGATAGATCTGCCACAGCTCACGCCGCCTCTAATATTGTCCGATGCCTAATGGCAGGAGGAGCAATCGGTATCATGGACCCACTGATAAATGCGATTGGTTTCGGCTGGTGTTTTGCTATTTATGCAGCTGTCGCTCTATTAGAGATTCCGGTCGTGGTTTACTTGCACAAGATGGGGGATCGACGGGCTCAGCAACCAGAGTCGTCATGAGAGATTAGAGGGCCATATCACTGCGATCTCACTTCAGATAACTCTGCAACATGTATTGACTACCAATTAAATCTTCAATCCTGTATTGGAGATCATGTTTCCTCTGCCGTGTCCTCCACAAGTTTCTTGACCTCCTCTGCATTGAATAAGCTGGGTGCGTCCTTACTCTTAGACGTAGGCCACACAAGAGGAGCATCCGGCTTATTAACACGGTGTTTAACCTCTCCCATGTGCGTAATGTTCATAACAGCCGGTGCCAGAGCTCCCTCGAGACCTGCCCTAACCTTGAGAGAAGATGTGCTGTATGCATACAACCGCAAGAGGAGACAGCCACCAGTGATTGGAGGATCAAAGACGTATGCTCCGCCGAAACTAGACGTTGCATCTGAATCTGTGCAGAAGAAGGGGATGTTCCAGCCTCTGAGACAGGATTCAAAGTTTGACTCGTCATCGGCAAAGTGGAAAGCCTCCTTTGTTCCGCATCCTGTTTGATCAGTTGCCCATTTTGCCGAGACCACGACGTTGTAACCATCAGCTTCAAGAGCATCGGCTTGACCAACGGTGTTGCCCGGATCGAGGACATAGCCGGACTCGCAGAATGACCCAATCACTTGCTGTGCTTGACTCAGTGTAAACTTGAGGAAGCCTGATTTACCCGCGTAACAGTAACCATCACCCGTAAAGGTCGTGTGGGTTGGGTATGCTGTTTCCTCCGACGTCTTGGAGGGTTCCACGGTTGTTGTAGCCTTCGGCTCATCTGTGGTGGAAATCTCAATATTTGAAACCGTGATGGAGATGGTGGTTCCAACAAGGGAAGGGATGATTGTAACGGATGTCCCATCAATCTTGGTCTTGATAACTGTCGTGGCAGATGGAACGGGATAGGCAGTCTTGTCAACCGTCACGTATCCACTCTTGACCCGGTACAAAGTTGACTTGATGATGGCAGTGGGAGAGAAGGTCGTCTTGTAGGCAGTGCCTATCTTGCTGCCGTTGTCATCGCCAATCTCATCCCTTTCTGCGTCGACGGTGGCCAAGGGGCAGTAAGAGCCAGTTGTTGTGGCAGTTGCAGTAAGGAAACAACCGGTGATGATCTCCGTAGAGGTGGTAGTGCAAGATTGAGATTTGCAAGATACCCAATAGTCTGTAACCTTGGAGGTTGTGCAGTCACAGCCGATGTAGGTGTTGCAAACAGTCTTGCAGGGACTTGTCGTGCAAACCTGATGACACTCAGTGTTGGTCTCAGTGGCACAATCATCATCGTCATCATCATCGTCGCCGTCGTCGTCGCCTTCGTCATTGCCATCGTCACTTCCACTTCCTCCGCCACATCCGATACCAACGCAGTTCTTGGATCCAGGAGGGCATCCCAGGCCGATACATCCACCACCACCACCGCCGCCTCCGCCTCCGCTAGAACCACAGCCAATGAGGCAAATATGACCACAGCCGGACTTGCAGACAGGTCCAGGACCACTACCACCACCAATGACGTGAATGTCACCTGAGTTATCGCCGGGCGGAGGTCCAACCTCAGTGGTAGTTGGATAAGGACCCGGACTGTATGTGTATGTGATGTCGTGGGTTGGCTCTGTTAGAGTAACTGGAGGAGGAATGATGCTAGTCCGTACAGGAACAATTGTTGTGGTAGATTTGCTGACAATGATGTTGGAAACCTCAATCTCAGTAGTGGTGATTGGCGGTAGCGTGATCCGGACAGTGATTGTAGTTGTTCGATACGTAGTGACACCATTAGTGGTTTCAGGCCAAGTTTCCTCGATAGTCTCGGTGATAACTGGGAAACTGATGGTGGTCTTGGAAGATAGTGGCCAAGGAGGAAGAACAAGCGTGCAAGGTGGACGGCAACTTGCGGTCGGTTCGCTGGACTCCCAGATGGTTGGATCAATGTAGACAACGCCGTCGCCGTCACCGCTGCTGTCACCATCGCCGTCGTCGCCACCGTCAGA
>NIZV01000189.1:0-82647 GCA_003947045.1 Fusarium ambrosium
CTTGTCGCCGTCCTTGCCATCCTTGCCATGGCCGTCCTTGCCATAGCCGTCCTTGCCATGACCGTACTTGTCACCGTCCTTGCCGTCCTTGTCATGGCCATCCTTTCCATAACCATCCTTTCCATGGCCGTACTTGTCCTTGCCGTCCTTGCCGTCCTTGCCGTCCTTGCCATACTTGTCGCCATAGTTGTTGCCGTACTTGTTGCCGTAGTTGTTTCCGTACTTGTTGCCGTAATTGTTGCCGTACTTGACGTCCTTGTCCTTGTCACCATAGCCACCAGGGGTGGCAGAGGCGCCGGCAGCAACGAAGCTGAGGATAGCGACGACCTGATGAAGCTTCATGTTGAAAGATTGGGTGTGTTGAGAAGAAGATAATAAAAAACGAGAGTTGTTTGAAACGAGAGTGTGAAGATAGGAGATCCGGAGCTGGGTGCTGAAGGAGCTTGTGGGATGAGGATGAGATCTGGATGAGAACGAGTAGGTTGGGGGAGGCAGACGTCCCCTTTTATAGATGAAATGAAGACATATCCATCCAGATATCGGAGAGTGTCTTTGACTGTGTTGCTTGAGACTCCAACATCAAGCTTCCCCGTGCAATACCAGCGGGGCTGGCTCCAAGCGCAAGCCATCGAAGTCTTCCCACGAGGATTACCGGGGATTCAACGCCAGCCTCCAGAGCTGCCGCCACATTGATCGCCTCTGTTCTCTGTTTGACTTTTCGACAAGCTCAGATAGTCTCAAAGATCCGTGCTCCAAGTGCTGACCCCATACAGCTTTGATCTCTCCCATGACCTGACCTGACCTGACGTTGAGCCTCATTCCGCATCCGAGCGGCTTCGACAGACAGGCACAACTCTATCCTTGCAAACTGAGTTACGTTTAGATGACGGATTGCACCGTACATGCATGTGATGTTCAGACTCATATCCCAGAACGGAAGTGTCCACTCGTAGGGGGACCGCGAATACACGGACTCGTTTCCGCACTCTGTATTGGCTGATTTGGTTCAAGTTCTCAAAACAAGCTTCTCTTGAAGGGAGGTCAGCGAGCGGGCCGAACGGCATAGGCTCGAACCGCTGCCCCTTCATCAAACGGTGCGAGCCCATCCCTCCGCAATTCTTCGGCACATATTTGATTCGATGACACGTGCACTTGGTGCAGCTTAATGGGCCTGGCCCGGTAGTTGCAACGGCTCTCAGCTCAGGGCAAGGCGAAGAGTGTGGCGATAATCGAGAATTAACTTTAGGTGCTGCCACCGATAGAACGCCAACGGGAACCAACCTCTTGGGCTTTCGCCAAAGCAAGGGGAACCAATCAAGGAGGTAAACCTCGCCGGCAGTCGACGATGCCGCATGCTTAGGGTGAGCCACCCGTTCGTATATGCAACGGACGTTGACCTTGTGTCTCGCCGTTGACGGTGTGTCCCCAAGACGCCGTGGCTGCAGAGTTGCTCAACTGCATCGGGAAGAGATGGTTCAGGTACCAGTATTTGGGAATTGGCCAACACAATTGGCGGAGGAGCAGAAGATCCGTCTTTCAGCTCCGAAACCTATTCTAGAGTCAATCTCCCTGCTGACGAGAACTTGTCGATCCAGCCTCGCCGCGGACAGTTCGGCGATTCTCCATCTTTCCTCCGTGCGAGCGGCAGTCACTGCGTCCGCTCTTACCGCAAAGAGTATTCGCAAAAGAGTTCAGGTCCGAATGCGGGTTTCAGGTAGCTCTCGGGGCCGAGAACTCTGGGGAAGTGAGGTGAGCGGCATGTCGGGGTCTAGCATCACCGTTGTGTAATGTGCCATTGTGTGGCGTCCAGCCGGTATAGCGGTCCCCCGCCATCGATCCTCGCCCAATCGGTCCATCGCCACGAAAAGAATCATTGCGCCCCTCGTTTCCCGTCTTCCAGATCGAGGGTAGGGCGGTTGAGCGGCCGAGGAGGGAGAAACGAAACGAAACAGATCGTGGAGCCATGCAGCGTTAGACTGGTTCCACGTTGATCATCTCGGAAACAAAAATAAATCGAAGTCAAACAAAGATGTGCCAGCGTCAAAGTATCATTGGCCGTTGTACAGATGCAATGCAACCCTTGTAGCGGGTAGAGATGATGCAGGTGGAGGAACAAGATCTGCCCCTGGTGCATCTAGACCAACTCTATTCTTATCGACTATGCCCCTTCTTGGCGGCCTTGGCTCCTGAAATCTCAGAGATATACTTTGATGACTAAGGCGACTTCCATGTCTTGTTTGTATGTTGGGAAGGCAAGACCTCTTTGACAATGTGTGTGGCACCTTCCCTCTGGTTGTCCGTGTCCCAAAGAGGATCTCAACGTCATTGGACCAGCGCCTCCAGTTTCACAATCTATTTCCAGCTCAACCATGAAGTAATATCAAATCTCCCAAACTCCAGCTCCGCAAAGATGTCGGGTGCCTGGATATCTCGCTTATGCTTACTCTCAGAGCCCGAGCGGCAGGTATGTGCGTATGCATGTGCGTGTGTAAGTGCGAGTGCTATGAGGTCACCTTGATACTTGATGGCTTACAGCTTTTGATTGGAAATGTTTCGCCACAAAGAGACAAATTATTTTTGCTTATGGGCAAGCTTACAACACTCTTACAATCATCAGAGATGTATGGCTCATGGGAGGAGAAAAAGTCAATATCCCAGCTCAGGTCAATATCAGACATGGCGTTCAATAATCAGGTTACATGGTCTATGCAAAACACGCTTTTGGATCCCGTCTACTACAAAGTCAACCCCGTTAAACTTTTTACCTCCTCTCAGCCTCAGGTACCCCTTCAACCTTGTCCATCCACCTTCTCAACGGTTCCCGTCTTCACGCGGAAAGACATGGCAAGTTCCTGCGTCAGATCTTGGTGGTGAGCTTCCAGCCCCCCAACTTGACCCGAAGTAACGCGACCCCCATCGTGGCGATCAAGAAATTAACTCCGCCAAACACTGCTGCGAATCGGTAGCTGCCTCCGTCGTCTGTGACGATCGCTCCGGCGATCGGGGGACTCGTCAGGGAGCCGATGGCAGCCAGTGACAGAATTGTTCCCACCCGGAAACCAAGCTCCTCGATGGGAGAGACGCCCGCGATGAGAACGGGTGCGAGCCCGATGCCCGCGCCAGAGCTAAAGCCGAACAGCACGGCAAATGTAATGATGGCGCCGTCACCCCTTCCGGGGAGCCACAGGCCTAGAACCATGATGGCCGAGAGCAGAAGCATGACCACCGTGACGTTGAACCGCCCGAGCTTGTCTGCAATGTAGTTGGGCACGGTCCTCCCAAAGAAGCTATCCCCGGACTCTCCGTTAGAGCTCCATTAAGATCAGAGGCTGACTTAAGTTTAGAAAAAAGCTTACCTGGCGCCGTTCATGATTGATACCAATCCTATGGCTAGAGACGGCTTCATTCCGTAATGGATTGCCTCTGTGACGATGTAATTGAACGGCACAAACATGCCCCCTTACGCCAGGGTCAGCAACTATCGATTTTCCGCATCGACCAAAGTCTCCCTAGGTAGTAGCACTTACAATAGAGAAAGAAGGACGATACAGCCAAGATACAAAAGTTAACCTCGCGGATGGGCTTTAGGTAGTCCATTATGCTAAAGGGCTTGGGCGAGTGCGTAAGGTTTGAGGTGATGGTCAGGTTGGACAGGAGAAGCATGCCCAGGATGAGAAAGGCGCAGATGCGGATAGCCCAGCCAAATCCCACCTGTGGAATAAGATGCTGTGCCATCTGGGGAAAGATGACGCCCCCTACCGACGACCCGGCGACAACAAGTCCGAGAGCTATTCCTCGCTTCTTGTCGAAGTAGGTTTGGGCCTATACACAATACATCAGAATGGGGTGATGAGAGAGTCTAGACAACGGGGGGCAACCCACAGCGGTCAAGGCCGGAGAGAAAACAAGAGATGAGCCCACACCGGAGCAGATCGATTGGCTCAGAAGGATCTGGTAGTACTTGCTCGAGATGCTGAGCATCATGAGGCCAAAGACGTGCATGATGGAGCCAATCAAGATGGGCACCTTTGGTCCGTAATGGTCGAAAATCTTGCCTCCGACGGGAGAGAAGAAAAGCATGCAAAAGACTAAGCCAGGTCAGGATCGCGGGTCATCATCCGGGAGGTTGCAGCACATGAGAATGGACATCTGGGGCTGACTTACACTCGATTGACGTGATCCAGGCAATATCAGAGCTCGAGTAATCCTTCAACTGAACTTGTTCGTATTGAGCTTGGAATAATCCAATGCAGTTGACCCAACCGAACGTGGCAAACAGGGCAGCTGAAGAGCCCGCGACCGTCAGCCATCCTCTGGTCCCCCCTTCAGGGCTTTGTTGAGGTTTCTCATCTGTCTCTTTCTCGAGTTGACCACCCTCCAGGGTAGCGACGTCGAGAGTGCTGCTGGTGTTGGACATTGTGAAGTCGGGTTAAGGATATGGTGATGGATGGGATTTAATTGTGCTGAATTGTCTTGAAGATGGTTCTCCATGTATTCTAGAAGGAAAGAGATCATTTTATATATCCATTCATTTGTTCAATGTCCTTGAAAACTAACATGATATGAAAATATTCCCGAAGTTCGGCATCGGTTTACAAGCTCGGTGATATCTATCAGTGCGCAAATGATCTGTAAAGGCTGTTTAACTTTGGCCCACAGCTGCCTGACTTATTCTGTCAGTACACAGTCAGCCAAAAGTTCGGTCTTGACAAGTTCGGGGATAAAGTTCGGCATTTCAATCTTACTCACTTATATCCATCTCGGTGTTCTCATCCCCGATCGACTCATTCTTCAGATCGGCCTCAACTTGCCAAATAATCATCCATGTCTTCAGCAGCTTCTTCGACAGGAAGCCCTCGACCAAAGCGTCGAAGACGGCGACCGGCGCGGTCGTGTGAGCAATGCCGGCGCCGCAAGATTCGGTGCGACATGGGGCAGCCTTGCAACGGTTGCGTCCGGGCCCGGGCTTCGATGGAGTGCTCATACCGAGATGGGGGCTCCGGGGATGCGGCTGCAGTACCTGCCAAGGCCCGGGATCTGGCATCCGCCGAGACGCGTCCAGAAGCAGGGGAGGGGATTGGAGCATCTGGACGGAGGAGAGTAGCAGCAAGGCCGGCCTTGGTTGGGGATTATCTCCGAGCTCAGATGCCACGCCAACCATCAAGACCAGAGACTGACGATGACGTGCCGTTGACGAATCAGGAGTCTTCACTCTTGAACAATGATTCATCCTCTCGGCCCTTGGTCTCAGCCTCGGCCTCATCATCCACCTGTATACCACCACACACACCAAGACTGCGACATGTCCCCGAGAAGACGAAGTTGTTTGGTCAGACACACTGGCTTCATACAGCAGAAAGAGTTTGTCTCCCTATCGTTGATCACTATTCAAGAGTCGTCATGAAGTCTTAATGGCTGACATTTCCACAGTTTCCCATCTCGGGATCATTCCACCCCGTCCAGGTTGAACCATGGTTCAACGATGCCAAAGCCGATCTCCTCGAGACCTTGCAAGAGGCTCGAAACCTTCGGTTCGCACTCAAGAAACAGAATGCAGCTACCCTTGAGCAGCCTATCCGGGACTTGCGTGAGACTCTTCCTGTAAAAGAGACGTGCGATGATCTCATCCGGTGTTATCTCCGCACCTTTGAGCCCATGTACCGAATCATCCATGTCCCATCTTTTTGGAACGAGTACAGCCAAGTGTGGGTGGGCGAACATGCGTCAACTCTTCAGCCTGTTTTTTTCATCAAGTTGACCTTGATCCTTGCCCTCGGAACCACCTTCAAGGAGGTCTCTGATGATGCCGAGGCCAGCCACCTATGGCGACTTGCGCAGACCTGGATACAGAACGCACAGTGGTGGCTCACAGGACCAAGCGAGAAGACCACATACAATCTAGATGGTCTTCAAGCGTTTTGTCTCTTGCTCCTTGCTCGTCAGACCACATTCAACTGCCGTGGTGCAACATCATGGCTTTCTTCAGGGTCGCTGCTCCGCGCTGCCATCACCATGGGGCTTCACCGCAACCCCAAGTTGTTTCCAGGCCTCTCGCTGTACCAGAGAGAGATTCGTGCACGACTCTGGACCACAGTTTTGGAGTTGTGTGTGCAGTGCTGTCTTGACCTTGGCCTGCCAATCAACCTCTCCGACATCGACTACGATGCCTGCCCACCATCCAACTATAACGACTCCGATCTTGAATCTGGTTCCGAACAAACTCCCAAGCCTATGGGCACTCCCACTGATTCGAGCCTGCAAGTCTTGTTAGCACAATCTCTTCCGTTAAGGGTTGAGGCTATCCGCCTGCTCAACGATTTCCGCCACCAACAATCCTACGAGAAAGCTTTAGAGATGGGCACAAAATTGCGCACCGCATGCCGTGATGTGGCAGCCTTCTTCCACTCAACGAAAGTTACTGATGGAAGTTTTGCGGATACGTGGCAGTCTCAGGCCGAACATGTTCCATCGGAAGCTGATGGATATCCAGCTGAGACGGTTCATCATGTTTATCCACCGCGACTTCATGCTGCAGGCCAGGGCCGATCCCAGATTCTACCTCTCTCGCAAAATATGTGTCGAGGCTGCCTTAGTTATCGCATCCAGTGATAAAGGGGCCAACCTCAACCAGCCTCTCCAGCGCTGGGAAGATACATGGCGCCTTGCTCTCGTTGGTCGCGGGGTGTTCAAGTGCTCCTTGAGCTTCGATGCCATGCTGATCTTATCCCTCGAGGTCATCACTCAGCTACAGGATGAAGCTGCGCCGAGTTACGAAGCCGATGTCCTCGATGAGATGGCCAAAGCTGGCCGCGCCCCTCTTATCCAAGTTCTGGAAAGCATGCAAGATCAGCTAACCCAACTCATTGCACGAGGCAACACCAGTCTCAAAAGACTCTTGTTCGTCAATGCCCACCTGACGCAGATCCGCGCGCTAGAGTCAGGCCAGCCGGTGAAGCAAGCAATATACGAGGCCCACGCCCAGACCTTGCGCAGCTGTGTTGCAGTGCTGCGTGAGACGGTCGCTGCAGCGACACCCCAGGAGTCCATGGCGACTGCAGACACTCTGAGCACCGACTTTTTGCCTCCTGAATTCTTCTCGGCGGTATGTGAAAATTGCCCAGATATCAAGTACTCAGTTGTGTCGCTAACCGGTGATCCAGGACAACCCCATGGAGTGGGATATATCCAGCCTCCTGGGTATTCCTACCATGAGTAGAGAAGGCCAGGCTCAATGGCCCGTATCATATTGATATCATCTCCTAATTGAATGATGGTTTGTACAGCTCTTGAAATGATGGAACGGGACCGAATGTCCATAGTCCAAGGGGGAGCCACAAAACAGGTGGATAAGCACAGGGAATGGGGTATCTTGCAAAAAACTGGCAGAAAAGTACAGGATTCTTGTATCAGGTCGTTGGTATTCGCAGTCCATTAGTCGTCATAATACCCATCATATGTACCTTGCATTGCTTGCGTGCTCACCCATTCTTCACTGGCTAACCCTCTCATGCACCTCATCTGAAGTCCACCAGGGTCCTTGTGCCAGTCACAAGCAAAATCGCACTCGGGTGTGTCGGTTGCTCCAAAGTACTTACAAATGGTAGCGTGTCGACACTTGTTTGTACTCTCACAATACTCGGCTAGAGCTTGGAGACTCTTGAGCCTAGCCCTTTGGTTTGTCTCTTCTTTGGAGTCGGATCGAATCATTCGCGTCACTCGTTCCAAGTCTTCTCGGCTGTAGTATAAGAAGCAATAGCTCGCGTTACCGTCTCGGCCTGCACGGCCGGCCTCCTGGTAATAACCTTCAAACGACTTGGGAATGCGCCAGTGAACAACGAAGCGCACGTTATTCTTATCGATACCCATGCCGAAAGCAGTTGTGGCAACGATAATATCATAACCAGGGTCGTTACGGATCCAACGGGAGAGAGTCTCCTCTTTGACGTCCTTGGGGAGTTTGGCATGAAAGGGTCGAGCTCCAATACCCTCATCTCGAAGGGAAGATGCGAGAGATTCACATTCATCTCGAGATATGGTATAGATGATACCGGGCACACTCTCCACCCTCTCATTGACTTGTGTCAGCTCTGCCAATCGTTCATCGGCACGACGGCGACTGTAGACACCTCGAATCCACCGTAAAAAGTCATTGAGACGGTTCTCGTCCTCATCTTTGGTGTACCGAATCTCGAGATGCAGGTTTTGTCGTTGAGGGTTCATGAGAAACTCCTTCGTCCTCTCTGGCGTCTGATCCAGTTTCAGAATGGATAGCACATCCCGACGAACCTGTGGATTCGCTGTCGCAGTGAGGCACATGATGGGGACATCTGGGAACGTTTCTCGAAACCATGAAAGGCGCTTAAAGTCTTTTCGAAAGTCATGGCCCCATTCTGAGATGCAATGAGCTTCATCAATGGCTATGCGAGCGAGCTCCTTTTGTTTGTGGACCAATTGCAGTCGTTCGCGGAAACGGAGGCCAGAGCATAGTTCTGGTGTGACGTACAAAAGACGGGTCCTAGGATGCCCAGTCTCAAGATCGCGTTGGATACGGTCACGCTCCTTAGGCGGTGTGGTACTGTTGAGAGAGTTGGCGTCTATCCCGGAAGCTTTGAGAGCTTCAACTTGGTTGATCTGGCAGAGAGTTAGATCTGGTACTAACGAAAGATCCAAGATTCCTTACCATCAAGCTTAGCAAAGGGGATACAACGATGGTAACTGAGGTGCATCGTTAATGAAAGACCAATCAATACTCTGTGATTAAGCGACATGACTTACTGCCCTGGTCGATGACTGCCGGCAGTTGAAAGCACAAACTTTTGCCAAACGACGTGGCGGCTTGGACGTAAACATCGTAACCATCGAGAGCGGCCTCGATAATCTCACGCTGATGGGGCCTGTTGAGGGAGGCTGCGAGTCAGATAATGCGGGTTGTGATATAGGAATAGTTGCGGCAAACCTGAAATCGTCCTTGTTGAACTGCCTTCTTAGTGTGAAGCCAATGTCTGTGCATGAATTGGTCCTCTTGAGAGGAGGCATTGTGCTTGCGTCAGCTTGAGCATAGATTCACTGCGTGAATGCTTGGAGATGTGTCGTTGAGCGGAGTGGAGCCGTGAACTACCGACCACTCAGTTCATAGCAAGTGGTCAGAAGCCGCTCCTTTTCCGGCACTCGATAACGGTTCACACTGGTGTTGTTAACCTATAGCTCTAGCTTGCGTGTTCAGGCGGATTGGTAGGAGTGTTGGCTGACTTACAGAGTTGCAGTGAGGAGGGTCTCTATTTCTCCTTTTGGTAATCGTATCGACCTCTGGGCGACCAAGATCCACCAAATTTTGCAGGGTCTACAACCCTGCTATTAGTGGTCTCTGGTGAGCGTGGTGAAGGATGAAGTGATGCGCAGGGGTGTGAGCGAGATCGCCATGCGCTGCCAGAGTCGCGATATCTCCGTACCCCAGCTTCGGAGTCGGGAAGCTGGAAGGCGGGCCTGGCGGTCACGTCACGTGCATACCGACTCCGAGTCGGCCGAAGTGTTTTGTCAGCTCGTTCCGTGAGCCTCTGTCAGCATCAAAACAGGCTATTTACGTCTCATCACTCCTACGACATATGGTTGGCGCACAATCGGAAGCAGTGCATCGAGTTACAAGGCGTGTCGGGGTTGGAATTCGCGATACGGGGGACCCTGAGTCTTGTCTCAGCCGTCAACTGGCTGCACCTGCTACATACACGAACGCCGACCGCGGGATGATGTGATGGGTGTGGTCAGCAGAGAGACAAGCAGAGACAGCCCAGTGGTCCGGCCAAGGAGAGTGTGCCAGTGTCAGCGCCTCGAGCGCCAGAACTGAGTGCGTGCCTTGCATTACTCGCCGGAGGCTTGGACAGGGGTCGACGACTCGACTGAGTCCGTTCCAGCCAGAGCAGCCAGACAAGAGCCTAGGCCGCCCTCCAACAGCAGCCATCCCTTGATGGATGCCAGTGACGGCGTCGACGGACGGTTGAATGGAGACGCTTAACGGGCTTTGTGTTGTTTCATAGGTTGACATTACCCCTCGTCTCCCACTTTTCTGTTGCTTCCAGTGCCTCCAGGAACGGTCCCGAGCCTGACAGCTGTCCCTCGTGTTGTGTGCGTGTCGCTTGTCTGGGCATCTTGTCTAGTGTGTCGCCCCTGTGCTACCATGTCCTGTCCCCGAGCTGGCTGGGCTGTGGATGAATGGACAAGGAGCTATCCCTATCTCTCCCAGCATGGGTTCATCTGGATGCCAATGCTGGCCAGTCTCTGCCCGCGAATCTCGTACTGTGCGTCAGCGGCCGAGCGGTGGCGGGTGCGCTGGCCAGTCAGTGGACGGACCAGACCTGGCGCCTGGAGGGATGCGGCGAGCAGCGTGCCTGTCAGCGGCTGCCGCAAACCCTCCAGGTGGCCGGGCCCTGAATTGGAAGAGAGTGAAAGAGGGTTTCTGGGGTGAGGGTCCTGGCGCCAGCTTACAGCAAGCCTTAGCCTCTGAGACGGCCCCGCACTGTGTTTCACCCGCCCACATCCCACGACCCGCGCGCCCTGAGACCGACTGCTGGCTTCGAGGGCCCCACGTTTGAGGTGCGTGCTGTGACCAAAACACTTGGTTACCCCTATCTGGTGCGCTATCCCCTATCTAAGCACATGGGACCGGCGGGTGACAGGGGTCCATGGCTAGGAGGAACCTGGAAGTGGAAAAAAATCCTCCAGGCGGCGAGAGGCCTGGGCTGGCATCTGCGAGTTGAGTTGAGTTGTGGTAGCCAAAGCATTTTCCATCCTTTGCCCGAAGGTGGACTCTGGATGGATGCTAAGTTTGGCCGGTAGCATTCGAGTGGGCAGCCAAGACTTTCTCAGCAAGGCGCTAAGGCACCTTACCTAACATTGGTTGCAGCATGTGCCTGAGATCCCCCGTCGATCCAGCTCCCATTACAGTCTCGATTCTTTTTGGGGATCTTCCATTTTTTGCAGCACCTAACTAAGGTAGTTCTCGACTCCTCGGTTGAGCTCGACGTAGCCAGTCCGCGATAAAAGCAGCAGGCCAAGAGACCAAAGTGGGAGACAGACGGGGGACATCCCAGCTATTCTCACCACACATCCTTACCTTACCAAAGACGGAGGGAGTTCTGGCCCCGACCTCATCGCCTCCACGTCCGCATCAGCTCATCATCGCGGCGGCCCTTCCCGCCCCATTTCCTCCTCTAGCATCTTCCTCAGTAATCCTCAGCAATCCTCATCCTTGGATCAGCTTCGCCCGCCGAATCCTCCTCGATTGCCTCCATCGGGCACCTCTCGCCCCTTCTCTCTCTTCGACGACGAACCTCAATCGACTTCAATTCCGTCTTGACAAAACAGGCCCGAACCTGAACCACGCGCCGCCTGCTGGCCTTTCCTATCCAACAACCATGACCCTGTCGCACTCGTCGCTACCACAGCCTTCATTGGCCTAAACAAGAGACTTTGATCGCGGGCTTTGCTCCGCTTGAGACCCGAGAGCCTTCGCTTGCGTTTGCATTTGCGTTTGCGCCTGCGCTCTGGTCGAGAACAAGAGACAAACGCAAAAGACAAGCCATAGAGGGGCTTCTGAAACGTCTCATCCACAACTGTCGACATACCCGTCATCGAAATTCCTAACGCCCTCGCCGTCGATCGATTACTCCACCGGTGCGCCCTCCGCACGTTGCCTACCTCAACCGATTATTCATATCATCCTTCTTCCGCCATGGAGCGGCCAGACCGACTTGCTGGCTCGTCTGTCGGCTCAGCATCACAACCGCCAGTTCCCAGGAATTTGTCCGAGAACCATATATCTGGGAGACGCCCCGTCCCGAATTCGGCTGCCACCTCGAACGGCCCGCCGCCGCCTCCTCCTCCTATCCCCAACCTCCGCGGTGTTCCCTCTAGCTCGTCTCTCTCCACCGGCGGCATGTCGTCTGCTCAGGTCATCAACCTCGCGCGCGAGGCCATGCGGAACGCCCTCGAGAGTGAGAACAAAGCTGCCGAGGCCGGCGCCGTCGGCACAGGGCTCAAGACCGGAGTCACCATTGATCTTAGCCGCAAAGGCATACAAAAACTACCCGAGGAGGTAGTTGATATTGTCAAGGGTGAATTGGAACGGTCTGTGCCCTCGCTGGGATCCTCTCTAACCAGGCGCCCGGGCACTGATACTTACATGGTGTCCAGACTAGCATTGTCACACAATCAGCTCTCATCACTGCCAGCCCGATTTTCCGAATGCACCTCGCTACGATACCTCAACATCAGGGGCAACCAGATCAAGGAGTTTCCTATGCCCGTACATCTCTCGTCTCTAGCTTTGAGAAACGTTTTCTGACAAGTAACAGCTTTGCGATCTAAAGTCCCTAGAGATTCTCGATCTCGGTCGCAATCAGCTTCGAGTCCTTCCTCCCGACATTGCCAGACTCTCATCTCTGAAAGTCCTATCCGTTCCTAAGAACCAGATCCGAGAACTTCCCCTCTGTCTTGCCGACATGGGCTCCCTCCAAGTAATCAAGTTTGAAGGAAATCCCATCAGCTTTCCACCTCGAGACGCGATACAAGTGCAAGCCCCAAGCCCACCGAACGAGGGTCTTTTGAGGGACAGCGAGGTGACAGAAGTTGCAGTGACTGCACACATCAAAAAGTTCTTGAAACAACACGCTCTCAATGGCCGGCTCGAGGCTGAGAACACGGGAGACGAGTCGAGTGAAGGGGCTGAGACTCCCCGCTTCCCACTAAAGAGGGTTGCGAGTGGGCGATTCCCGATCAAGGTGAATGGCACCGATTTGTCAGACATTCGATCGCCCAACATGGGCTCGCGCCCACCGCCGATCCCCTCAAGATCACATTATCGAGGCCTTTCACAACAAAGCACTGCTATTCGACGACCTGGCGTCATGCCCCTCACGATCGGAAATGTCAACGAGCGAGTCCGCAGTAACTCTGAGAGTTTGTTGCGAGCGGACCGGTCGGAGAGTCGCAGCAGACGGATGGGGATTGTTTCAAGAAAACCATCAGATCTGGGCACTCTTGACGAAATGCAGGTCAACAATCGCTTCAGTCATTATCGTGGCCTAAGCCATGGCTCTGCCATGCAGGGAACCCCGATAGGAACCAAGAGTCCGGCGACACCAACGGAACCATATCTTCAGCGCCCAATCTATGTGAGACGGCTTTCTGTGTTACCCGAACGACGCCGAGAGTCAAAGATTTATGATCCAGTTGTTGAAGCAGCAAAGGGGATCCTATATTCGATATTCCAGATCCACCCCATGATCCAGATGCTGATGAGCCTCACAAGCGACGGATCTGCCAAGCGATCGAGTCTTGAGATTGTCTTCTACAACACAAACTCACACGTGGAAGAGCTAGAACAGGAGATTCAGAAGCATGAAAATGCCTTGGCCGACACTGACGACCTCGCGCACCGTGAAAACGAGAATGTCCATCGAGCTTGTCATACACTTGTCAGCGCGTATGGGCACGTGTGCACGCTTCTGGTCGACAACATCGATACGTTTGTGAACAATGGAGATGCCCGCTATATCCGGTCTCTCTTGATGTTGCTGTACAACAGTATCATGGAGCTTCGGGTAACGCTTGCATCTTTGAGCGCTGAAGAAGGCCCTCAGCAAATCGCACCTGAGGGAGACTTGACCAGCAGTCGCACCATCAGACCACCACACGTCCGAGAACCGTCGATTACTCCAACAGTAGAGAGGCCTACGGGAGCACGCAACCGGAATGGCACTTTGGTGCACCATCCAATCAATCTTCGTGTTGCTACTGACGTCCCAGTGCGTCTCTCAGCAACATATGTCAACGGCAATGGACGCACTGCTACAATCACCTCGGCGACTCCACGATCTGGAGAGTCGTTTTCTTCGATAGGCAGCCGAGGGATATCTTCCGAGTTTACCGAGGAGGACCGACAATTCGAAAAGATCTTCCTGTCCTTGCAGAAGTCGACAGACCTTGTTATGCGGACACTGCCTAGTTTCCAAGTACAGCTTATGGGCGGCCTTCGAAATGCTGTTCATCAGCGTACACCAGAGAGCATCATTCAGCACTGGAAAGGGCTAATTGGTGGGTGTGGCGTCGTCATCCAGCAGACGGAGGCGTTGAAGAAGAGACTCTCCCTCATCAAGTTGAAGGAGCCTGGGGTTCGAACGCAGGCGAGCTTCTGGGGAATGTGTAGCAACTTCAGCCATTCTTGGGCGGACATGATCGAGCAGATCAAGTATGGTCCTAACTCGGTACCACTGCCACCGGACACCAGAGCTCGTCTGCGACCGATCCAGCAAAGTATCAAGGAGACAAGCAACATCATCTACCAATCTCCTTGGCACTATCTCTTCCGACCGATGGCCAATAACGGGCCCACGTCGTTCCCGGCGCACGGCATGTCGCCTACCCAGGTCCCGATTACACCGCAGAGCGCCGCCTTGGGACCTGCAATGCAGGCAACAGTTCCCACCACACCACAGAACGGATCATTCGCAGCAGCGTTCCACGGAAACGTTTTTGACCGAGCCGACGCCCTCATGGCGAACCCCGGTATCTCCATGGGCCGGAACGGGATGATCAAGGGGCACATGGGATTCAGTTCCCTCTCTTCCATTTCATCCATGTCATCAGATGAAGGCAGTATGCACTCTTCGCCCTCGGTCTTGGGATCACACGGGCCCCTCGGGCCGATGCCTCTGCGCCTCAATGGGGGTAGAGTTGCTTTTTGAGCGTTGTCGTCTGGTCACATCTCGGATTTGGATATCAGAGGCTGGCTAACTCGACAGGCGAGTACCGACATCGGTCTTGCATACTAGAGAAACGAGGAAAAGAAGGAGGCATATTTTTTTGATATAATTTGTGTTTTTGAACAACTACCAAGGCGTATGGTATTACGCTGATAGTCATTCCTTTACCGCATAGCCTTGGCGTTGGGGGACTCAGTTGGTTTGCTTTTTTTCTATATGCCAAAACAGGGCCATGGGAGGGTAATTTGCATTTTAATTTTTCAAGGCGGGAGGAATCACAGCTTGCGTACGGGTATAATGCTTAAACTATTCATGGATGTTGGCGGAGCAAAAATTTGGTGGGAGAGGCATCATGAGCTGGCGGTGGCTGGACCAAGGACATGTCGCCTGAATACATACATACGAACCAAGGGAGCTGCTATGGGTGGGAGGAGGGTTTGCAATTGTACATTAGCCGTACAGCCAATATAATGCTGCTGGTATTGCGAATATGGTACAAACGCGACACATCTTGAAAGGATACTCGTGCTACTCGCCCATGGTACAAGCAGCTCGCCTATTCCATCACAAACTCCATGCTCTTCCTCTCGAACGCATAGAGTGCTGTGCGATGTTAGAGATAATTGCACCCTTGAGCCCATGTGTCTATTACACTGATGCTAATTATCCCAGTTCCGTCTCCAATCCTTCTAATCGTAGTTTGATGCGGACGACGACGACATCGACTGAACTGGAGCTATCGGAGTTCGGGAACGTGCTTTGGGAGGTTTGGGTCTTGTAATTGATTTGAGAAAGCGCATAAAACAATTTAGTCTACTTTGACTGATTCCTCTCATTTGCTTTCCTTGTCCTGTTTCGCAGATATATGTGATGTGTCAACACTAGATCCCATGATGTTGGAGAGCAGCTGGGGCTCATGCGGAGGAAGAAGAAAAAAACCAGACACCACGACAGAGATCTATCTCAGCTTATCCTTCTCTAAGGGTAGTCAAGAATAGTAAAACAATAAACAAAATCGATATAATGTCTTGATTAGATGAGGATATAACTTTAGTATATCTATATAAATTTCCCTCCGAGTTTTACTAAGAATTAGATCTTCGTTGCCGTTCTTGTGTCATGCAGCCGCATGATATGTGCCACCCCACCAGCATGCATACAACGAGTACATCAGCTGCGCATGAAACAAGTCCATCGAAGCCCATTGCTGAGCTCCTACTGGCATGTTTCTCCTCTCATCTAACCCCCGAGAATCAACTCGGAAACTAAAAACACAGCCTTGAAGAACCCACATCATGTCAGCTTCGAGGTCATCTCAGCAAGCCGGCTCCTCATCCTCCGCTGGGGGCCCTTCTTCGTCCTCGCGCCCGCCGACTTCTCCTCCACCGTCCATCGCGTCGCCGTCAATCGCGCATGCTCACGCTCACGCGCAGATTCCAGGGCCGTCATCGTCATCGTCCGCGCAACGATCCCCGCCTCCTCCACATCTGCAGCCGACGCTCCCTTCTCCAGAGACGCAGCGGCACGTCACTGAGGCGCGACGCGCCGTCGTGGCCACACTCGAGAACATGATGGACTCGGAGTTGCAGTGGCGCGCTTCGACGTTGCACTCCAACGCCGCTGCCCTCGGGAAGCAGGCTAAGGATGTGCGTCGTGCTGCGGATGGACTGCGTCGCGAGAACGATCGGTTGGCTCGCGAGGCGGATGTCGCTGCTCGCAGGATCAAGGAGCTCGGCAACGTCCAGAACTGGGCTGAGGTGCTGGAGCGTGACTTTCTCGTCCTTGAGGAGACGGTTCGCCTAGCTAACGGCGAAGGGAGCTCTAGTAGTTGCAGCTGTAGTGAGTGCGGGAGCGTGGGGAGCGAGAGCGAGGACGAGATGGATGTGGATGGACCGAAGAAGGGGGTAGATGATCATGGGAAGTCGAACATGGATGGCATGGCGATTGACACGGGACATGGCATGCCGGGGACCTTTTCGGATGCCAGCCGAAGCTTGACGGACCCTGAGTCGAGCATGGGTAGAGGAACCAAGGGGGGGTCAGATACAGCGTCAATGTCGACGGCGTCGCGATGAGGACGAGAATCGAGTTATGAGGAATGACTTTTGTATATCATGACAATGCTTGACGAACACGATGATTTATAGGCGCTAGGGGTATTTCATGACAAGCACATTCGCTCTATAAACGTACACATAACAATCCATTCACCTTTATCTTATAACCACGCCCATTTTCCTCTAACCTTCTAACCTCTAATAAGCCCCCCTCTTGATGCTCGTCAAGCAAATATACCTCCTCGCCATTACCAGTAGAACCCTTTTCAGTCGTCACAACCAGATCACAGGAGACCGGGGAGGATGACATATCGCTTCTTCTTGTAGTTGTCGCCAAACTCCTTGCGGTACGCACGCTCCTTGGCCTTGCCCCAGGTGAACATCTGCGCGGCGCCAATGGCGATGAAGAAGGCGACGCTCCAGTCACGGCTGGTAACAACCATGCCAAGCCAGGCAATGATCTCAAACATGTAGTTGGGGCAGGTCACAAGCTGAAATCCGTGTCCGACGGGGATCTTGCGCTCGGTGCCGCCGGTGGACCGCAGGCTGGCCAGGTACCGGTGGACAGTGGCGTTGCTCAGCTCACCGAACAGGTAGAGGACGAGGCCGAGGATGTCCATGGCGGGGACGTCGGCCCTGGCGGCGAGGGAGCTAGGGTGGTAGAGGCAGTAGGCGCAGAGGCCGCCCGAGACGACCCAGTAGAAGAAGCTGTTCTTGAAGATGTTCTTGACGGGCATGGTGTTTGCCGAGAACTTGTGGACGAAGAGGGTCTCGTACTCGCGCTTGAGGAAGTGAAGCATGATCATATAGAACGAGAGCCACTGGGTCGACGACATGGCACCGGCGTTGCTGTACAGGTAGGGACGGGCGAGGACGACACCGAGGTGGATGAGGAGGGGACCGATGTACTCGACGACGAAGACGGTTCTCCAATCCATCTGAGGACCTGCATTACATTTGTTAGAGCGTGTTATTCGGTATTGTTGAGCGTGTGTAAACATACCCATGTCCTTGACGAGGGTCTCGCCAGCAGCAACGACAGCAGGCTCATCAGCGACGCGAGCCTTGCGGTTCTTGAGAGTCTTCTTGGTGGATGGATCGTATAGGCCAATTCGGTTGTGGTCGCTGATGCCAGCCGCCTTGGCAATCATGATCTTGACATCCTCGACGGTGGTATCGGGGCCGAGCTCGACAGAAGCAGGTAGCTTCTTGATGGGTTGCTTCGGAGCTAGAAGTTGTCAGTTTATGGCTATATCTAGGAGAAGAATGTGTTCGTACAGCGATTTGTGAGCTTGAGGGTCGTTAAAGTGGCCATCTTGAATCGTGCCGAGGAAATTTGGGGGAAAAAAGGAGGGGAGGGGAGAGATTCTTTTGGTGTTGAGGACACTCAAGATATTTACCTGGGGTACACGTTTAATCTCAAAGTGGATCAGCCCGCGCCAAGGCCTCGGGATCGGCGGGGGGGTGTGCTCCTTCCCCCTTGGACTAATCAACATGAGCCTGTCGACTTTGTTGGGAAAAAATGACATCGCTTCCCTTACTTATGTGCTTATAGCATGTGATCTCAAAGGTTCACCGAGAAGTTTGAGCGCTGCGATGTTCTGCTTATAGGTAGTATTCGCGTTTATTTGGTGCATTAATGTATTTGCTCGTGGGTGGTATCGAGGGGGCCTCAGTTGCTACTACTAAGCGGGAACCAAGGCAGTTTTCTCAATACGGTTCGGAGTATTGAATGTGACTTCTTTCTGAACAAATTGGGCGATAATCAACTTGAACAGGCTGAAATCTTTATTCTTTTCCCTTCTTGGCAGCATCTGTGATGTATGGCCTGGCAATCCAGATGCGGGAGCATCACATCTCCTTTGTCAGTCCTCCCAGAATGGATGAAGCAAAACATCTATATCAAGTTCACCACCACAAAGAATACAATGCACCAAGAGGGAAACTCACTATAGCTAGTATCTCTACATTTTCGGAATTCACATTGTCCAAATCTGTAAATTGTGATACCCTCCTTATTCACCTCGATATTGTCGCTTCTCCCAAGTAGTCATCCCTCACCATCATCATGAGAAACCATAATCAGTCTCCATTGTGAAAAAATGCCAGTGAATCACCAGCACTAACCCGTCATTGCCGAATTCGAATCAATAATAGGCACAATACCCGTATTGTCGCAACAATAGGTGCACAGTCGCCCCGACGGGACAATAACTGAGCATCCGAAATGCTTCACCCCGACCACACCACAGACCTTGCTTGTAAATATCTTCTCGTCGAGAAACAGATTGAAAACATCTTCACCTCCTACACAACTCGACTTCTTCCCCTCAAGCATCGACGTCCAAGCGACTCGGACTGGGACTGTTTGCGGCCGGTCACCCTTATCAGCGTTTGCCTGGGCAGCTGGTAGCCAGCTGTCGCGCATTCACATCGCCAACCCGACACTCGCAAAATTCCTGGCCTCGCGCGGCAGGGTCTTTGTTTACTTTCGATTTCTCTGCCTATCCTACATCATTCACTTCATTTCGTCATTCCTACGGACATACGCAGCCGATACCTACATCAGATCTTCTTCTGCCTCAGTCCTCGACCAACCTACACAAACCGCCCAGGGTCTTTATTTTCTCCTGGCATTTTCATTCTACTTTACTCCTTTGCTCGCTTTTGCTTGATGAATCAAGGTACAGTTGATTGAGTGAGTCTCCCTGTCAGCCTGCTTCGTCCATGAACGAGCGACTAACTCGAGATGTCCTAGAGATCAGCCATCGATGTTCCTCAAGAAAGGCAACATCACGAAAGATAAAGGGAATATCCAGTCTTTGAGTGCCTCTTCCATCTTCGGCCTCATGTTCACGGTCAGCCATCGTATCAACAATCACCTCCTCTACCCACCTCGTCCCGTCAAGCCCGGCTGCATCCCGCTTGCAGCAAGCATCCTCCCCCCTATACCCGACCATCCCGAGAAACATTCCGCAACCTCTCTTTTCCTCTGAAGCTTATGGCTTGACGAGCCATCGGTCGTTACCATGAATCCTTGTGCGCCCGCCTTCGTCCCAAGCTCTCAGTCGTCCGAGTCAGACCCTGATTCTGCCAAGAAGCCCACTCGCTCGCCTGCGAAGAAGCATCGTCCGGCGGCTCGAGATGCCCCTGAGTTGAAGCCTAAGCCTAAGCATCAGCGTAACAAGTCCAGCGTTAGTTCAGCACTTGACCCCAAGAAGTACGATACAATGTTTCCCTCCCTCCCAAGCGCCAGCCCGCCCCAGGAGCAGCCGGTCCAAAAAGCGAAGATGAACAAGAGGAAGAAGAAGAGGGCTAAGAAAGTTAGTGTCCACAGTCCAGAAAACGGAGATCCTTCCAAGCCATCTGGAGAATCTTCCGAGGGTCAGACTGCCCCAGAGCCGACCCTCCAAGAGGAGACCGTCCAAGAGGCCCCTGAGAAGCCTGAGCCTGAGCCTGAGCCCAAGCACGAACCCGAGCTTCTGAAACCCACCGTCTATACCCCGACGAAGTCGACTTTGGAGCTCCTCAAGCCTGCCGTTTACACTCCGCCAACTTCCTCTCACACCAACCGTAGAGACAACCGAGCTGATAACTTGCAAAGCCCAAAGGTCCGGGGAAACAGGCCCGTTGGCAGGTCGTCGAGACCCCGCCAGCGCCCTGATGTGCCGCCAACTCCTCATCAAGACCCAAGAAACCGAGGCCGAAGACAGCCTGCAGCAGGTCCTCCCATCACCAGAATTGGTACTCCAGTCGGTATTCATGCTCCTGTACCCCTTGACCCAAACCTGTCTCAAGGTGTAATGATGGCCCCTTTCGGTCCAGAGGGGATGCCCTTCCCGCCTATGTGTGGCCCAGCTCCTATGCCCTTTCCGCTCGTGCCTTGGAACATGATGCCCGTTCCCTGGAATCCGTACCAGCCTCAGATGCCTTTCACTGTGGAACCTAGCCTTGACGGGCAATTCTGGCCTCAGCTTCCTCTTCCTCTGGTCGCCGCGCAAGCTCCTCAGCTGCAAGGGCAACCCAGGTCTGGGTCTTGTGAGTCCTCCCAGCGCAGTGATTCGCTAAGCGCACCTCAAGCCACTGTCCTCAGAGCTCGTGGTGGTCATCAGGCAAGCAACTCCCTCGGCGCAGCCCAGGGGCCCGGCACAGATATCGTCCCCAGAACCCAGGTTGAAATGTTCAAGAACCAACAGAGAGCCAAATCCTCCAGTCCCAGATGCCCCAGATTTCATCTCAAAGGCAGAGCTGCCTGGATGAGGGGGTCCCCTCTTGGTAATACTGGCCAGATTGCCGCCCCCATTGACAAGGAGATACCAATGACAACCGCTGCCAAGACGTTCGACAAACACCTCCGAGAGGTCACGGATCCCCGTAAGTGTACCGGCTTCATCCCGACTCGACAGGTTCAGACCTCACTGGGATCTCCTCGCGTGATGAACGGTCCGATTACCAGCAGTTACAGTGACAGTCTGCTTCGCAAGAAGATGCCTCGAGTAGCGCTTCCCCAGCAGATCGATACAGCTGCCACGGGACCATCGTCTCAACGTCGTGTTCTGAAACCCGTCAACTCTAACGCGCAATCGTCCTCGGCTCTTACCGGGCCTGAGTCAGGTACATGGTCGCAGTCCAAGAGATGGACGAGCACAGCAACCAAGGAGCGCCAGTCGTTCCAGAAAATGATGGCTAACCTGCGATACATGGGTGCCGACCAGTCGCCTTTTGTCCCTCAGTCTCCTGCAGAGCTCACGGCTTTCAAAGCAGCCATCGCCGAGACCGAGAAACTCAAGCTCGCAGAGGAGGTTAGTCGACGAGTTGCCCGGGCCGCTGCCAAGAACGAAGAGGGTGAGACAAAGCAGCTCCTCGGAGAGCTGATGGGCGGTAAGATATTCTCGGATCATCTGTCCCCTGTTTTCGCCATGAACAACTGTTTCAACAAGATGTTGCCCAGCAACCTAGCGATGCAAGCTGAGTGGCCTCCTCTTTCGGAGTTCAAGGAGGAGGGTGACAAGCGTGCTGGTCGTCCGGGTCGTTGCTTGCCACTTCCTCGTCTCAATCTGGTCGCTGCAAGGTACATCAGCAGACCTTGGGACGCGTACAACCCTGATGGTACAATCCGTTGGGACAAGAAGGTAGTCCAGGTTGGTTCGCATTTCATCTGTGCAGTCACACAGCCAGACGCTTCCATCACGCCTCCTGTGGAGCTCAAAATCGATGCCCTTCATTTCTTGCTTCGAGCAATTCTTGGTGAGATCGATGGAGTTGAATCCAAGGAAAGCAAGGAGGAGGTAAAGGAGGAGAAGAAGGAGGAGGAAGCCTCCACCGAACAGGACACCCGCAAGGAGCAAGAGTCGTGAAGCCTGAAACATGACTTGATGAGATTTTTTGGTACAGACAGAGGTCATAGGCCTACTCACCTCGGATACGCACCAGAGACCGACTCAACGATATTTCGAGATTCCGAGCGCGAACTCGCGCAGTACTTCTAGAAGAAGATTCATCTTGCTATCACCGCTGGGCCTAACAAAGGTGAGGAAGGGAAGGAACATGAAGGTTTAGAAGAACAAGGCAATTGATCCCATCACATCGAGAGATTTAGAATGGTGAGCTATGCCGGATATGGGATTTTAGAAAGTCAAACGAATCGAAAATCAAACGTTGGTCTCTGATCATTGACATTCAAACTGTTGTTGTAATTGAGTTGATTCAAACGTGTTATTCCATTGGCTGCTGAACCACCTAGTCCACCCCATCCAAGCTCCCACCTCATCTTGGTAGATCATCACGTGCGAAGGAGGGCTTTGCGGAACAACGCACGCCCGTGCCTCCGGAGTACGTACCTCCCGCTAGCGAAGCCCGCACCCACAACCACAATTTTCGTTCGCTTTTCCAGACTTTGACCCTCGTTCCCGCCAAAAAGTTCACTCCTCCCACATCCGCCAATTCGATTGCCTGGTGAGCGCCAACATCATCGGGTTAGTACCAGACAGACGACGAGAAGGAAGAACGACTCAATGCACTGCTTCGACGATATCGACTCCTGCCGATCTCGAATATCCAGCTGATTGAGTTTTTCCTCTCCCCTCCGTCGTTCCCCTCCCGCCCTTTGAAATATCATCCAGCTAACCACTTGGGAATCCCTCCCCTCACAGAAACCGCAATCATGGGTATCTCGCGTGACTCTCGACACAAGCGCTCCGCCTCCGGTGCCAAGCGCGCCTACTACCGTGCGTAATAATTCCGAAAGCCCGTATGATCCTTTAACTGGACATACGTTCTGACCTTTGGCAACAGGGAAGAAGCGCGCTTTCGAGGCTGGTCGCCAGGGTGCCAACACCCGTATTGGCCCCAAGCGCATCCACACCGTCCGCACTCGTGGTGGTAACCACAAGTACCGTGCCCTCCGTCTCGACTCGGGCAACTTCGCCTGGGGCTCCGAGGGCTGCACCCGCAAGACTCGTGTCATCGGCGTCGCCTACCACCCCTCCAACAACGAGCTGGTCCGAACCAACACCCTGACCAAGAGCGCCGTCGTCCAGGTCGATGCCGCCCCCTTCCGACAGTGGTACGAGGCCCACTACGGCCAGCCCCTCGGCCGAAGACGCCAGAAGGCCCAGGCCGCCAAGGAGGGCAAGACCGAGGAGGAGGTCAAGAAGTCCAACGCCGTCGAGAAGAAGCAGGCTGCCCGACACGCCGCCCGCGGCAAGGTTGAGAGCGCCATCGAGAAGCAGTTCGAGGCCGGTCGATTGTTCGCTGTTATCTCCAGCCGACCCGGCCAGTCCGGTCGCTGCGACGGTTACATCCTGGAGGGTGAGGAGCTCGCTTTCTACCAGCGCAAGCTCCACAAGTAAACTGGCGGTTGTTGAAATCTGGTGAAGAAAGAAAGGACTGTTGGCCCCTGGTATGGTGTTCAAGGATTTCTCGCTGTCTTGGCATTTTTTCAAGGCATGATGAGCTTCACATAACGCATCGGAATGGGTCCTTAGGGAATAAAAAATTTTCTTGCGACGAATGCAATTTCATGATCAAGGTCTTTTCTCTTGCTACTTGTGAACCCGATGGTGTCTTCGTGTCGTGTGCATCTAATAAAGCTCGGGCTCCTTTGTCATTCATTGACGGGATAGGTCTCACTGAATCAACCGCCAACAGACTATAGAAGCATACAAGACATCCATCCTATAACGCCTACACACGTGGCATCGTTACTCCATGCCTTACAAGATGGGGTTTTCATGAGTGTTTCTTCTTTGTAGAATGCCAAAAACAATGCCGCCGTAGTCTTTTCCCGTCATTACAAACATGCGCGATCCGCTCTGTCCAGCGAGCTGCCGCGCCCCAATCAAGGAAGCAGGCAAGCAAAAAAAAAACCTGACTGGAAAAAAGGCCATAGCAGGATCAGTAGAACAAGAATACTTTATACATGAAGCGTTGGTTCGGAACCAGATAACCAAAATTGTGTTGTGGGTGGATTTGGTTTATGCAAACTGACGTTTCAAGTCGGTCCACTTGCGGTTCAGAGTCTCGTGCTGGGAGTTGATCTAGGAGATGTTAGCAATGTGTCTTGAAGGGGTCAAGAATAAGAACTCACCTCTGCATAACGCAGCTTTGTCTGGACCAACTCCTCTTCGAGCTCAGTGAGCTCATTTTCGAGCCTCTGGTTCTCCTCGTGCACGTGGAGGTTTCGCTTCATCAAGTCATCACGCTCTAACTTCCATTTTTCCTCAAACTCCGATGGCTGCTTCTCGATGACGATCTTCAGCTCTCGGACTTGACCTCTCATACTTTCGTTCTCATCCTTGAGCTCTTCGTTTTCGACTTTGGTGTGGACGAGCTCAGTTGCGAGGTCAGCCTGCTCTCGATCACAGACCTCAACCCTCTCCTCGAGTCTTCGGACTCTGATGGCAAAGTTGTGGTTCGCCATCCGAAGCTCATAGAGTTCATTCTCACGTTCTTTCTCAGCCTTGGTCTTCTCTTCCCACTCAGTGCTGTACGCCTTGAGCATCTCTGGTGTGATCTTCACCTCGCAGGCATCTCTGACAAGTTGATCAGCCCGGTACACCTCCTTGTCCAGGCTGGAGCTTGAGCTTCCGAAGAAACCGTTCTCCAGAAGGCTTCCGTGACTGGGGTCCTTGTCAATGTAGACATCAAAGACCTTGTCCTTCAGATAAGTGGTGAGCTGCTGCATGTCAGACAGCCCAAGAAGTGTGGTAGCGTTCTTCTGCATAAGGACAATGCCAAATCGGAGAATCGCCGAAAGACCCTCCGAGAGGATGAGGTCATAAATGCGTAGCACGAGTTGAAGGGGGAAACGGTAGGCAAAGAGGGTCAAGAACCACTGGGTTGCGTAGAGGTGAGGAGAGATGCCCTTGCGGTGAAGGTGGCAGTACAGGGCAGGCTCAAAGTCTTCAAGCAGGCGTTCAAACTGATAAAGGTGCATGTGCAGGCCAGGCATGTCCTGGATAAACAAATCTCGCAACTTGTAGTGGTTCATCAATCGGACAAGTAGACAAAATGCTTCTTGCTCGGGCATCTATGCAAAATAATTAGCACTAGAAACGAATGTGTTGAACTTGAACTTACATTGAAAAGCAAGGGCATGATAAGGAAGTTCATGCCTTGAGCATATCCAACACCCTCGTCAAAGAGAGCATAAGCCTTGCAGACACCGAACAGACCCTCTTGAAGCCCGGCAGCGGCTGCGTACTTTGAATAGCTAGTGCGGGCGCCCAAGTCGCGGCGAATCGTCTTTTCAAGTTTCTGTAGCATAGCCGCATCTTCCTTTTCCTTTCTCTTTCGCTCAGCTGCTGCTGCCGCTTGGGCCTTCAAGATAGCTTCAGAATTCTTTTCGTTGGGTGATGGCGCACCTGAATGGTCCGAGTTAACAGAAGAAGCCGAAGACGTAACAGCGTCGCCACTATGAACGCTGAGGTTTCCGTTGCTCAGCGAGCTGGTAGTTGTGCTGTTGCTGTGGCGGTCCTTGCTCCTGTCGGTACCA
Source organism: Fusarium ambrosium (assembly GCA_003947045.1). NCBI lineage: Eukaryota > Fungi > Ascomycota > Sordariomycetes > Hypocreales > Nectriaceae > Fusarium > Fusarium ambrosium. The sequence continues at coordinate 25,809 of NIZV01000189.1, forward strand.
CGAGTAGCCAGGTCCTTGTAGACAAGCTCCAAATCCTCATTCTTGCTGTTGGCCAAGACTTGCCAGATGACTCCGCGGATAGCGCTAGGAATTCCGGTGGCGATGGCCTTGTTCAGCTCCTCAGCGCTAGTCCGGGCGACAGCAGCTGGCCCTTCATAGACGACAGACTGCCACAGGTCCCAGTCAACCTTATCCTCTGCCATGGCCGAAGGCCCAGCATTAACTCCGGACACAGTTCCCGGTGCAAGGCCAGGGATCGGCTGCGGAACTGGGGAAGGAAGGGGCTTCTCGTGAGGATGGACCTCCTCCACTTGCACAGCCAGGCCAGCAGTTCCATTCACACTGTCGTCCTCGCCCTCGGGTGTCCGGGTGGTCTCCTCTTGTAGCCTCAATTGCTTAAATCTGTCTTTAAGACTAATCCGCTGGGCAGGCTCACTAGAGAGCGAATCCCCGTCCTTCTCTTCCTCAAGTCGGCTGAGCATCATTTCCGGATTGCTTGTAAGGGTTGCGATAGAGCTAGCAGTCCCCCTTCGGCCCGTGCTATGAGGAGGTGGTGGAGGAGGGGTCTCCTTCTCTTTGCTAGAGTTCCGGGACAGCCAAGAGAAAGGGCTGGTGAGCTTTCGGCTTGGAGCCGCAGGTGGAGGCTGAGGTTGGGGCGGAGGCGGAGGAGGTGCGACGACCGCAGCTGCTGGAAGAGATCCCCTCGAGGCCGCCTCCGCCGGGGGCGACCATGGCATCGAGGGTAGGGAGATGTTGTTCAAGGATATCGATTTGTTATGCGGCTCCTTTTCCTTCGGGGGACTCTTTGGGACTACATTGTTAATATCAGTACAAGTCGAGCGTCAGGGATGAGTGTGGGCGGCGCCTCTTACCTGGAGGTGGAGGCGGAGCGTCGTCGTCGTCGTCGTCGTCGTCAAGGTTAACGTTATCTAAGTTGGAGGTGCTGGAGATGCGTTTCGAAACAGAAGACGATTTCCGTCGAGGGAGAGGTTTCTCATGGAGGCTTTCGACTTCGTCGTCGGATTCTGCAGTAGCATCCCCTGTCTTTGACGCCCGCTTGTCCTCTGAGCGATGTGTCTCTCCAGACTTCCGGTCGGATGGCTCCTCGGCAGCAGCATCTTTTGCCGGGGTCTGGGGCTTGGTATATGAGATGGTTCGCTTTGTAAGAGATCGCGCGGGAGAATGCGCAACGGCGTCTTCGAAGTTATCGTCAAGATCGGTCGCCTGCTTGGTTAGCATGGGGGTCCTCCAACGATGGGATGCAGTCTGTCGTGTGACAGTTGTGGTGGGAGAGGGCGGAAAGAGGAATCGACCTACAGGGTCGTCGTCGTCGTCGTCAGACTCCGTACCAGACGAGAGTCTCTTGTTCTCAGTCGCCTTCTGCTGCGGCTTCTCCTCCTGCTTCTCGGGCTTCTCCTGCTCGGGTTCGGCGTGGGCCTGGGTCACCGGCGTGGTGACGGCTTCTGTCTGTGACATGGCTCCGAGGGCGGCCGGATGCTAAGCTGTGATGTGGTCTGGTCGTCGAGTAGACTATCAGTCGCCGAGAGGGAACGAATATGTGGCCCCTCAATTGCCGTCCATGTACGGAGGTGTAATACAGAGAGCGGTCAATGCGGCGATATGCGGTGCGGTGCGGTGAGGGATAACGAGGACTTGAACGAGAGACTGAGCGCTGCGAGACGAAGCGAACGGAAGAATGCCAGAAGCCAGCTGTTAGCAGAAATCCAAGGGGGGTTGTGGCGTTGATGCTGCTGCCCCTTTGCACGGAGAGAGTAGTCCAAGGTTCCAAGACCAAGTGGACTGGAAGCTCGGGGTTTTGGCAGTGAGGCGCTGACCCGCCAGAAATAAACTGGGTACGCCTCTCTAGCGAGCGTACCTCGGCGGGCTGTCTGTGTCGGTGGCAGCGGCTGGCTGGACTGACGCCTAGGCGGGCGCTGGAGCTGTGGATTTAGGGGACGCCCTGATTCCCCAAGTCGGTGCTGCAAAACGTCAGGCGGCGTACCCTGGAATGGAGATCTCTCCCTCCACCTTGTGGCAGACTGTGATGGCCGTTGTGTTGAGTACTGGTTCCTTGCTCGCCACGCAATGGCTGGGCTTGCACTGGGAATGCTACGAATTTAAATTCAAGTCATTGATTCTGAATGGGGGCTTGCCAGTCTCGGCGCGCAATTTACCCAACTGTTTGCCCCTTGCTTCTTACCGAAACGGAAGGGCTTCCAGGCCCCCGTAGATAGATAGGTAGATAGACACGGAGGCAGGCATCATTCACTCACTGCTTTGAATCGAGGTCCATGCCTATGGTCTGAAGATCTCGCCAACACCAGGATCGCCACCGTCATATCGGCCGCGATCATGCTCGAGCCAAGGTCCTAATGCAACAGATCTAACCTTTGACGGACCATTGTTCAAATACCTGCCCATCGACTACCCCTCTCTCCATTGCCCTGAAGCACAAAGCAGCCCGCAGAGCACCTCTGAACCTGGCGTCAGAGTCTCCAGGCACGTTCCAGTCCAGAGTTTGAAGTCGTCTTCCGCCTCCAGCCCTGGCTAGGGCAAATGCGTCCAGATCATCGACAGCCAGCCTGCGCCAGCTTCGATTTCCCTTTCAATCACGACCTACGCTTATGCACGTACGCAGTATAAAGGACGCCAGGGACCCAGGAACTTCCCCAGCACGACTGTTTCAGAGCCACCCGAGTCCTGCACAGGCATGGGATGACGTGGATCTTCGGCCAATAGCGAGTTTCGAAGGCCCGTTTTGCCAGCTTGTTCCCAGCTGACACTGATCGCATCTCGTACGGCTGTAGCAGGGATGCCCACGAATTGTTGTGAGACAGATATTAACGCGGCATAGTGCTACCTACTATAGAAGGATGTTTCCGTGTCTTTCGGCCATGTCTGTTTCCCTCTGGGGGCCAGCATGGGCAGATCTAGACAGGCTTTCTCCAAAGACTCGGTATTTCTCAAGGTCCGTGTCGCCGTGTGCACTAACGCAGGGGGCCGGCGGGTTTGGCGGCGTCCCGCCCAAATGCCGGCGAGCTCAAGATGAATGAAGCTTGGCGGACAACATCCGTGCCGTTTCCGCTCCGAGCAAATTCTGATATGGTTGAGTTCAGTGCTGGCGGGTGCAGAAAGACCTGTTCGTTATGCCATGAGTAGATGTTAGCAAATTTGGTACTATCACTTGAAACTAACACGATTCGATTCGATTCTACGCTACCCGTGTCTCGTCTACTCGAATTATGAGTCTGTGGGTGTAGTTCGGCCGTATAAAGCGTGTTATTCAACCTTGGTGATGGGAAAAGATGGACGCAGAGCCCGCACGTTTACACTAGCATCAGCCAGTAAAGCAGAGCAAACCAGGCGTGATACCACTAGATTATGGTTTAATGTGATTCATGATATTCACACGAATTGTTCAACAAAGGGGGAGAATAGTACGCTTCAATAACCTGTCCAGCTCATATGGACCTTACCTACCTAGGTACTTACCCTATGGCATTGCTACTACGTAGGGCCTGGCCTCAATCTCCCGACTCCCTGTCCGCCAACGATAGCCTGGTTATGCGTTCATGCAACTCTACCTACCAAAGCTCCTAATCTAGAGGGATGAACTCCGATTGCTTTGACAGGGTAAGCAGTGAACATCTCTGGGGTGTTGCTATTTTTACACATCTTGACCTGGTGTTTGGGCGGGAGCTGGCTCAGCGCTAGTGACTTGTTCGGGTCCAAGCATCTCAGGTCGTTCACGGACATCCATCAACCCGCGGATCCATGAGAATGTATTTCTTTCATGCGAGCTACTCGTTTGCCTTCTACAAAATGTAACTGCACAGACTGCATTCATCAGAACGACCCGCAGCATCGGTGGCCGAATCCAGGAGCGACGTGAATCAACAAGGTCGCACCCAAAAGCTGAACCAAACACATGCAGGCTGTCAGAAACAAACAAAGACGGCGGCGAATTACTACCCATGCAAGCACCGATTTTGATGTGAGTACTGGCCTTTGGCGCACATTGACGAGGCGATATCGGGAGAAAAAACGCCACGCACCTGCGGAGCTGACACAAAGCTGGTGCAAGGTGACAAGTAACAAGGCAGTCAACTTATTCCTCGAGTCCCTTTTGAATGCGTCGTTGTCATAATGGACATCCACAAAGCATCAAACAGAGCATTCAAGTTCCCAGGGCTGTTTCACATGCTCTGAGTGGGCAGCTCTGCCCCTCACCCCAGCCAACCACCACGGGAATAAACTAAGAACCTGGGAGCTGGAGCTCAAGCTGTCATGGAAAGTTTAAAGAAATTCGCCAGGTGGCCATGATTCAAAAGCAAGCAAGTGACAAAAAGGACAACGTGACCCGACCCGGCTCAAACAAAGCTGCTGCGGGGTCGCAATGCATACAAACGGGCTGTGAATGGAGTCTTGTACCACCAGGCAGCCTCGAATCATGATCTTTTCGTTATCAAACTGCGCGTAGATGGAGGGGGGGGACGAGAAGTGAAGTGCCGTCGACCTGCCGAATAGATAATCCGATCCTTCCTGTTTGACCCCAGATGTTTGGAAGCAGGTACCTTGCACTACAAGGCTGGCACTGGAGGTACATCCCCTCCCTGTAGCTTCCGCCGACCAGCTGGCACACCTATTACGCAAAGGCCCACCTGCATCTCTCAACCTGACGATTTGCAGGACATCGTTTTCCCCATCCTACACCTTCTCTCCGCATCCTCACCAAACACTTTACACCCCGAACCCCGAGATATTTCTCATCCCCGCTGTACTAGGCGAGAGAAAGAATCTAGCATCACCTCGTAACCGACACGCACCGATTTAGCCACGCGCCAAGCTGCTCGAGGACGACCTGCACCGACCTTGAACTGCTGTCCAAGCTTCATCGGCCACTCGCGAAACTTACCAGGCGAACGCGCTCTTGCCCACCATTAAATTATCACACCGAATACTTTCTCCCCACCGACTATCGCACCCAGAAAACATTCTGCTGAGGTAAACAGCCGGCCCTGCAAGGCTTTCACCACCATCATCCACCCCCGCAGAGCCTGACAAAGATCCAGAAACCTCCAACCGTAGGCATATCATCGCCCCACCGTGTGCAGATTTCTCTGGATATTCGGAGCTGTTCAGAAGAAAAACACTCCGGATTTGAGAGAAAAGTCGTCGCTGTGGCGGGTTCGGTAACCCGGCAGTAGTGGAGGGGGAGATTCCATCGTTTCCTGCGGCTCAGCCGCCTCAACCTTCAACATGGGGAAGATCACCAAGCCCATGCAACCAAAGCACAAGGATACCTTGGTAAGACATGTTCCCCGAGCTCCGAGATCATACCGCTAACAGCCTATTCTAGTCCCCTTGGCTAAAGGGCTATGTCGAGACCGCCTCGACAACCCCTCTACCCCTCTTACCACAACAGCTCGCCAGCTTCCCATCCCGATGGCCCTTCGGACGAGGCGACCTATACCACTGGATACCCCTTCTGAACCGCTTTGATAGCTTGCTAGAGTTCTTCTGCGCAACGTACAAGCTGAACGAAGGCCCCCAATCTCGCGAGTTTGGGTGCGATGTGCTTCTCAACGAGGACAAGGAATCAGCCTTTAGCAATGAGAGGCAATGGTCGATGAAGGAGTTGACAGAGCTGGGTTTCCCTGCTGATGGAGACCGACAGCTTATTGAAGTGATCCTCAGATTCACTCGTATGCTGTTGGAACACTGTGGCAACCGGAGCATCTATGCCAGCAGTGCCCATCTGAATGACCTTCTCCACAGCACATCTCTGTCGGTCCTCATTGCAACACTTGAGGTTGGCTCAGAGCTTGCCCAGCGCTACCAAGCTTCTGTCAAGCGTATAGGGAATGCTTCCAGACAGATAAGCACTGCGTTGCTTGCAAACCACTACAACATCGATCTTGAACGCGTCCAGCAGCTTGCGCAGCCTTTTGTCAAGACACCGATCATCAGTCTCTCGGATCCAGTCTCCACCCACACGCCTGGATCTGCCAAGGGGAAAGAACGTCAGCAAGGAAGCAGCTCCAAGGCAGTGACCTCGATGCACGCCAACGATCTGGTTGCGCTTGCTTCGTCAGATGATAAGCGTTGGACCGGCTGGGGTGATGTCAAGGTCTCCTATTACCCTCAAAATTCACACCAGGAGGTGCCCGGTGCTGGCGACACTGGTCGCGCATCGATGCCGTCCACCCCCACGCCGCTTCGACGTAGTTCTACCATGACGTCCCAGTATCAGACTCCTAGGAGCCGGAACCACCCTGGGGAAGATTCGTCTCCTCTTGGACCCCGTACACCTGGCATAGCAGACGAGTCTACTGCTACCGGACCTAAGACTTTCGAGTTACCTCAGTCTGTCGTTGCCTCGACTCCAGTGTACGAACTGGTGTCGCGATGTCCTGACGACCTCCCACCTGCCTCAAAGTATGAGGCTTTCCACAGAGTTAGGGCATCCAAAGCCCTCCTGGGATCACGCGAGTCACGACAGCAGCTACTCGCCGTGCGTCTTTTGGCAATTACCAACCTTGCATACATTCATACTGAGTCGAACTTCATTGAGAAGGTCCTCCGCCAGGATGTCGACGAGACTCGCAGGTTTCAACTCGTCTACCAACTTGCTGAGCTTATCCACCCGACAGCACATGGCAACATTGATGTCCCCCTGTGGCTCCAGGCCGTGGCTCTTGCCCTTCTCGAAGCTGTCTCTAACTTCCACGCCAGATGTCAAGATGTCCTATCCGCCCTCAACGCCAATGTGAACCATGGGATTCTGCTCTATGTCATCCGAAAGGCCGTTGCGGGAATGAAGGATGGGGATGACAGCGACAAGGGGAACCAGGTTACAGGGATGGATGAGTGGAGGAACAACTTGTTCTCTCTCACCCTCCATCTTTGCATGGCTACCCGCGTTGGTAGTGAAATGGTGTCTGCTGGCCTGATGGAGATCCTAGTCGAGATCCTGGATATCCGGTCAGGTGTTGCCCAGAGAAACCACTCCATGGTTCTTGCGTTTTTAGATGGGTTGATTTGGACATACCAAAATGCCTTCACAGCCTTCTTCAACGCCAAAGGCCTGGACGCCGTTGCTCAGCTGGTTGTGGATACCGTCAAGGAGGCCCAGGCCCTACACAAGTCTGGCAAGGGGATCACGAAAGGTCAACAGTCTGGCGCTGTCGACTATGAAATCCCCTACTACCAGCAGCAGACCCTCAAATGGCTGCTCAAGTTTGTCCACCACATCATGTCCAACTCGTACAGCTACAGCGGGAACACGGACCGCCTTCTCCGTAATCTTGCTGACAAGTCTGACCTTCTGAGGAGCTTGCGAGACATCATGGAAGACAAGAAGAGCTTTGGTTCCATTGTTTGGACGAATTCCGTTACTATTCTTAGCGACTTCATCAACAATGATCCCACAAGCTTCGCAGCCATCTCCGAGTCTGGCATGATCAAGACCTACCTGGAGGCTATCACCGGCCGACCGCTCCCTACCGATGCTTTGGAAGAGCAAAAGCCAGGCGACAAAGAAGATGATGGCCCCGATTCTCCCGACAGCACCGTCTCCTTGATTGTCGAACGGGACTCGCGGCAACATCCGCCTACTGAGGCATCGATCCGACAGCTATCTCGTGAATCCTTGGCTGCCGGTATTCTTCCGTCGACTGATGCTATCACTGTTGTGCCACAAGTCTTGAACTCCATTTCCCTGAACAATGCCGGCATGAAGATGGTCGTGGCATCGCGAGCCTTTGACAGCTTCCTGGAGATTTTTGAGAGTCCTGCCCATGTTAGATGCATGGAGGTTGACGCAGACCTCGCCAACAGTGTCGGTGCCAGCTTCGATGAGCTTGCTCGCCATCACCCACCTTTGCGAAGGGCCATTGCGAACGCTGTCATTGACATGGTTGCACGGGTACGCTTCCTTGGAATCGAAAAGGCGGGAACTGCTGGTTGGGGAGCACGGATGTTGCTGGTTGATTCTGAAGGCAAGACGGTTTCTGTCGATGAGGAAGCCAACTTCAGGCCTTCGGGTACATCTGCGGATAAGGGCACAGGACATGGTGCCTCTGGAGACACGGATGTCGACATGGCTGACGGCGTGCCTTCAAGTGACTCAGCTTCCGAGAGTCGCGGGGGCAGCGGTCCGGATTCACCTTCACATTCGATCACACCCTACATCTTCGCCCTCGGTTCCTTCTTGAGCTCATACATGTCCAACTCGGTTCTGAAGTCGCACTTTGTTGAAGATGGAGGCCTGGAGTTGCTGTTTGATCTCTGCGAATCCCCTAGTCTTCCAACCAACTTCGGTGACTCCCTTGCTTGTAGGATATTCAGCCAGGTGGTCTCACAGATGGTGGAATTCTCTGCGATTCGAGGGCTGCCATCACTTTTGCAACGTGCGCAATCAACGATCAACACTCTCCAGCCTCTTTCAGCAAAGACGGATGCGTTGCCTCCCTACTTTGCGCCCTTCCTCACGCCTGATTTGAAGGTCACACCCGACGATCAGGGAGCTTCAGAGGTGATTAAGAATGGCACCAAGATGATCAAGGCACTCCTGAATGCGCAGACATATATCAAGATTATCTCGGAGTCTTTTCAAACAACCAGATCCAATGCCCTGCAGTTCTACCCGGTCAACGTCTACGACTACTATCTCAATCTAGTCAAGTCAATTGGTCCTCTCTTGCGCGGTGTACTGGCTGAAGAAGCTGGTGAGCTTAACGTTGTGCCCCAGAACTGGTCGTTTAGGCGACATGCATCAGGTTCTGACGGATCGTCGGGTGGAAACAACCCTGAGCCGGAGAATGACGACAACACATCATTGCCCGACATGCTGAGCACGACCCGTCAGTTCCAGTCGAAGAAAGGACCGGGCGACGTGAGCCTGGGGCGCCCAACGGAAGAAGAGCAAGCCAGCCCCCGTTTCCAGAACTATGAGACACTTCGGCTTTTGCTGCACCCCATGATCCCAACAACGTTCCCTCTCTTCCAGACGCTCGGGAAGGCCTTGATTCCTAGACGTGAGAGAGAGCCTCGTGATCCGTACCTGAGACCTCGCCACCTGGAGATCGCCCGCGCCCTTGCGGATACTGTCCTGGGCCAACTGCGATCATCTGTGGCAACTCCTCAGCCTACATCGAAGGATTTCCATTTCTGGATCATCATGCTGCACACAATCACTGAGATGTTGATCGATCATTGTAAGTTGAAAGATAATATTGTCTCCCGATATACGTACTTCTACTGACATGATGCAGCTTCTAACCGCCCACACGATCGCTCAGGGGCCCACATCATCATGCCTGTTCTCCTTGCCTTCAAGGAGGAGGGCGGCATGGACGTCCTGAACTCGATGTTGAAGGTGTTTACTCAAGCTATTCGCCAGCGTACAGAGACGCCCCCTGACGAATCTTCCAAAGCCAAGGTCGCTGCTTTTGGGTTGAAGAAGATCTTGGACTTGTATTTGACCTTGGTCGATGACAAGTACCTATCTGAGAGCAGCAACCATTTTGCCCTTCAGCCGCGCACTGGGGATAGATCGCAGAACACACCTCACCTGGACCAACAGCTGGTGGTTGAGTTCCGTGCAGCTATTCTCCCCGAGATCACGGACCTGTGGGATTCTAATTTTGCGGAAAAGGTCCCTCACCAAACTGTATCACGACTGCTTGATATCCTCAAGATAATCTCTGCGGCTGAAAACGAGGCCCAGTCAACCACAAGGGACAAGCCACCCTTCCAGCTCTTCAAGTATACCGATGTCCGCTTCGACTGGTCTGCACGCCGGGCCACTGTCGATGATCTTGTGAGCAAGGGTCACAGCCCCGAGTTGGTGCACGAAGCTGTGTACAGAGCACTTGGAAACTCTGGCAGTGCGCGGGAGTATTGCACAGCACATACAAACGGCCTTGCTGGTCCTCGCAATCCCATTCCGCCAAAGGATTCTGATACCTCTGTCTTGCAAGAGGCCCCTAAGGAGGGGGAACCATCAAATGTGGCGGGTGCACCGGAGCCGGACCGCATGTCCTTGGATGATGATGATGAGCCTCCGGGGCTTGAATCCCCAGACCTCAGTGGCAGATCCCTGGGAGACGATCTTGGCGAAATTATCGATCTGCCCCAAGCGACAGAGGATGTACGTGAAGCTCCAACCACCGCGGCCGAGACTCCCTTGCAGCAATCTGGATCTCCAGCGACTGTTCCGGGAGCAGCGGCTGGAGACCATGGGACTGAAGGCCACCCGGTGGCCACAAAGGAAGACATCGACAAGTGTCGCGCGAAGCTACGAGGCAGCATGATCGACAGATGCCTGGATGTCATCCGGGCACACCCCGAAACAGCCATCGAGGTATCGGATCTCATCCGGACTATGGCCTTGCGACAACAGCCCAACGATACCCAAGACGATGTTGGCCCTACTTTGACATCCGCGTTGTCGTCTCTGGCGCTAGACGAAGAGGAAGAGAAGAGGCGCAACGGAAAATGTATCGCTGCGTATGCTCATCTCCTCGCGCTCTTGCTCCAAGACGAGCGCTTCTTTGAGAGCAACATCGAAAGCTTAAGAGAGGGCATCGATGAGTACGTCGGCTTCCTCAAGATGCCCCCCTCTACATCCGGCGAGGAGATGCCACAGTGGATCCCTTACATTTTGCTGGTCATCGAGATCCTGCTTTGCCATGATGAACGCCCCGTGGCTGCTCAGTGGAAGGCACCCAAGTCCTTGGACGAGGCTGTTGCAGAACCCATCATCCAAATGCGAACACCCCTCATTGATGATGAGCAACGCGCCCATATACTGGAATCCCTTCTCGAGATGCTTCCTCGTGTAGGCAAAGAGGAGACTCTCGCCGTTGCTGCCCTCAGGGTCTTGGTCATTCTGACACGGAATCGACGTCTAGCCAAATTGGTTGGGGACAAGAAGAACTTGCAACGGCTGTTTCTTATGGCAAAGCAGCTGTCGGGCTCTGGTTCTGAGCGATTCAAGCAAACAAAGCTGACAGCCCACATCATGACTATCCTTCGTCACATTGTGGAAGATGAGGAGACTATCAAACAAATCATGCGTGCTGAGATCAAGGCCAGCTTCCCAACTATTCAGCGAACCCAGCGTAGTCACTCCGACCTTACTAACTATCTTCGAGGGATGGCACCCATCGCTCTCCGAGCCCCAGATCTGTTCGTTGATGTCACGAATGAGATGTTGAGGTTTGGTCGATGGGCATCATCTTCGGCCGAGGGTGCTCGATCTCAGGCTCTCGTCTTGAAAGAGAATGGCAGTGAACAAAACGCTGACACTACCGATGGACGAAGCCAGCCCACTGAGGATGCGACAGCACAAGACATCAAGCAATCTACGGAACCAATGGATAAGGAGATGACAGATGCACCTAAAGCTCACCACGAAAGCAAACGTCCTGTGGTTGAGAATCCTGATGGTGTCATCCATTTCCTTCTCTGCGAGCTACTCAATTATCGAGAAGTTGATGACAAGGAAGTGCCTGTCGTGGACAAAGACCAGAAGTCTGAGGCTACTTCAGGGCCAGTGTCTGAAGAAAAGGCTTCCTCTTCAAAGGAGACTCCTGCTCCCGACGGAAAGGACAAGAAGCCGCCAAAGCCCGTTTTCAAGGCTGAAGAACATCCTATCTTCGTCTATCGATGTTTCCTGCTGAACTGCTTGGCGGAGCTTCTCCAGAGTTACAACCGAACGAAGATGGAATTCATCAACTTCAAGCGGAGCGCTCCGCTGACGACGAGCACACCGATTAAGCCCCGGTCAACTGTTCTCAACTACTTGATCTATGACCTGCTTTGCCAAGGCAATCTGAGTGGAACTGTGGATAGTATCGCCTCCAAGAAAAAGGCTGCAACAAGCGCGCAGACGCAAAAGGTCCTGGTTGCTCTGGTGTCGAAGACTAGCGAGAAGGCCATCGACCGTGGAAAGGACAAGTTTGCATACGACGATGAGCCGGACCTCTTGTTCGCACGCAAGTTCGTTCTCGACACGATGCTGAAGGCTTATGAACGGGCGCCACTCTCGGATGAGCCCCTCGAGACCCGATACTCTCGGATGCAATGTCTCGCCGAACTCATGAACTATATGGTCGGCGAGAGAGACAAGGACCAGGGTTCCGGCGCACGGGGTTCTGATAACGCCCAGGCGCGATCACATGCACAGTTGCGGAGACTGATGTATGAGAAGGGTTACCTTGACAAGCTGACTTCCTCAATTGCCGAGATCAACCTCAACTATCCGGGAGTGAAACGTGCCATCAAGTACATCCTGCGTGTTCTCCGGGTTCTGACGGAGACCGCCAAAGAGCTGAGTCACTCGAACATCCTGCCCTCTGACTCTCTGTCAGACAATGGGGATGATGACATTGCCTCCACCTCGTCCCTCTCGGACATGGATGATGACCGTGAGGAAACACCTGATCTATATCGAAACTCCGCTCTCGGTATGCTCGAGCCCCGAGGCGAGGACGACGATTCCGATGAGGATGAAGAAGATGACGACGAGGACATGTACGGTGATGAGTATGACGACGAGGAGATGGATTATGGAGAGGACGATATTTCAGATGAGGAGGATAACATCAGCGATGAAGATGAAGAATTGAGTGAAATGGGACACATTGAGGGTCTCCACGGCGAACCTGGTGTTGTCGAGGTCATCATGGACGAAGATGATGATGACGATGACAGCGAGGAAGACGACGAAGATGATGTCGAGTCTGCCGACATGGAAGATGTTGAGGACCACGTTGAGATTGTTGATGAAGATGGCAATCCCATCGACGATGATGGTAATTCAGGATGGGAGAGTGCGAGTCATGATGAAGATGACGATGATCACGACGACGATGATCTTGAGTATGATGCAGATGTCCACGAGGAACACATCCAGATTGGGCCAGGACAGCTCCTGGATGGCATGGCACGAGCTATTATGGGAGAGGATGACGCTTACGGACCAGACCTTATGGACAGCCTGGACGACCACTATCTTGACGACGGCCATGACGAGGATGAAGATGAAGACGATGAAGATGAAATGGAGGAAGACGAGTACCTCTATGACGACGATTATCCCCTAGATGACCAAGCCCAACCGCTCCCAGCGCTGGGTTGGGACGGGATCTCCCCCGAGGAAGAAGACCGCCACCGCCATATGTTCATGATGGACCACCAGAGCCGACGGCGCTTCCTTGCCCGAGTTGAAAACCGAAGCCCCTTCCCCCCTGGATTTATGGTCGGATCCAACCGGGATGCCGTTGGTGATTTCCGCAGCTACTTTTCTCGAACTCACCGGACAGGCGGGGGTCAGTCGAACTCCGATGACGGTGCCAACCCACTGCTCCGTCGCAGTGAGCAAGGCCGTGAGGGACCTCAGCGTCCTGCTAACCCTCACACCCTCGGACTGAGACTCCCCGAAGGTATCTTTGGTGCCGGCGGACGGCATGGTATCGATGGCCCCATGGGTTTCCTCGGAGAGCTAATGGAGTTCCTTCCAATTATGAACCGTAGTGGACCGCACGCTTTCCACTTGCAGTTCAGTGGTCCTGCCATTCCTCGGGAGGCCAGAGAGCTACAGGCTCGTGGATCACGGAGTGAACAGAGACGTGATGGTGTGGCTCAAGAACCCTCACAAGCGGTATCATTTATCATCGAATCCACCATGGACCGTTACCAGGAAGAAACCAGGATGATCTTTGGGCTGAGCAATGCTACAGAATCCACCAAACTCTACAACATAATCGCAGCCAAGCTTACACCGGCTGCCATGGAGTTGGAACGGAAGCTCAAAGCCCAGGAAGCCGAAAACCAGAAGCGTGAGGAAGAAGTACGAAAGAAGCAAGAAGAAGAGCAGCGCCTGGCTCGTGAGGCTAAGCAGGCGGAAGAGAAGGCCGAAAAGGAAAAGCGAGAAGCTGAAGCTCGCGAAGCCGCGGAGAGAGCTGCGGAGAGAGCCGCTTCAGAAGCCGCTGCCGCAAACCAAGGCGCCTCTGCTGAGGGCCAAGGTGAAAGCGGCGCGATGGAAGGTGTTGAATCAACCGAACAGACCCGTGTGGAGCGTTCAAATGCCCCAGCCCAAAGCACGAGCAACGAGCCCCGCGTCGTGACAACAATCAGGGGTGAAGAGTTTGATGTCACTGAACTTGGCATTGACCCCGAGTACCTTGCAGCCTTGCCCGAAGAGTTCCGAGAGGAGGTAATCGCTCAGACCCTCACCACGAGAAGATCGCAAGCCAGAGAGGAGGCAACAACTGGCGAATCGACAGAAGTCTTCCAAGAGTTTCTCGATGCCCTTCCAGATGAGCTGCGCCGGGAAATCGCACATCAAGAACTTCAGGAGCAGCGCCGCCGGGCTCGTGAAGACCAAAGCCGCCAAACCACCACGACTGGCGGGCAAACTACTGTGCCGGAAATGGACACGGCCAGCATTCTTCTCACATTCCCCCCTGAACTGCGAGAACAGGTCCTTATCGACCAAGGCGAGGAGCTGATGGCCCACCTCACCCCAGAGATGGCTGCCCAGGCGCGAGCATTGAGCCAGCTCAACAACTCCCACTCTGTCATAACGGGACGGAGTCCCCCAGGCGTCAATACAACTCGCCAACCCGGGCCACCAAGACCCCAAACTGGAAACAAGGCTCAGCGCCGAACGGTTGTTCAGATGCTCGACAAGGCGGGCGTCGCCACGTTGCTACGCCTCATGTTCATTGCCCAGCAGGGATCTATTCGAAACTATCTGTTCAGCGTCTTTGCTGATGTTTGCGAGAACAAGCAGACCCGTCTCGAGGTGATTAGTACGCTCCTCCAGATTCTGCAAGACGGTAGCACAGATATGGGGGCTGTAGAACGCAGCTTTGGCCAGCTCTCGTTGAAGGCTCGACGACCAAAGGACAAAGAGTCAGAGCAGAGAACACCCCAGACTCTCAAGAGGAGCCTGACTGGTCTGACTTCTTCGGCAACCACGCAGACAAACTCGGAAACCTCACCTCTCCTGATCGTACAGCAGTGTCTTGATCTTCTGGTGGAGCTGTCCACCAAGAACCCTCACATTCCCTGGCTCTTCTTGACGGAGCATGAGACTGTTGGCTCGACCCTTAAGCGTTCTCTCAGCCGTAAAGGAAAGGTCAAGGACACCAAGGCCCACAAGTACGCTATCAACTCGCTGCTTTCTCTTCTCGACCGCGACCTGGTCATGGAAAGCTCGGTAGTCATGACTCACCTGGCGGATTTGTTGAACCGGGTGACAATGCCTCTTCAGAACCTCGAACGGCGTCGCAAGGAAGCTGAGGATGAGCTGAAGGCAGCTTCGTCCAAACCAACAGAAGAGTCTGCCACAGCCGAAACGACAGCAGACCAAGCCTCAGGTGGCAACCAAGCACCATCAGGCAATGCCGATGAGTCAAGCACTGCTCAGGCGGACACAGCAGAAACCACTGCCGCCGAAGAAGCCGCCAAGATGCAAGAGAGGAAGGAAGCTGCACAGAAGAAGCTTCGACAACTTCAACCGCCGGTCATCCCAGCTCAGAACTTGACCTTGGCCGTAAGGATCTTTGTGGCTCGGGAATGCAGTTCCAAGACGTTCCAGAACACAATTTCGAGCATCAAGAACCTGTCTGCTATTCCCGGTGCCAAGGCGACATTTGGTCATGAGCTCGTCAACCAGGCCCGGCTTCTGAGTGAAAACATCGTGGCGGATCTGGACGACCTCCTCCCCTACATCGAAAAGGCGTCTTCAGGAACAGAGATCCAAGGCGTTGCCCTTGCCAAGTTCTCACCAGGAGCATCGGAGCAAAACAAGCTTCTCCGAGTCTTGACGGCACTGGATCATCTGTTTGACAGCAAGAAGAAGAGCGACGAGGCGGAATCCGACAAGAGCCAAGACGAGAGGCACGGACTGGTCACCTCTCTGTACCACAACTCAACCTTCTCAGCTATGTGGGAGAAGCTGAGTGCTTGCTTGAGTGCCATCCGCCAGCGAGAGAACATGCTCAACGTGGCAACGATCCTTTTGCCCCTGATCGAGTCTCTGATGGTTGTGTGCAAGAACACAACGACAAACGATGACCCCTCGCAGAACAAGGAGATGGTTTTGTCTAGCCCGGCCCCTGAATCCCGGACGGCGAGCCTCTTCTTCAGCTTCACTGAAGATCATCGACGGATCCTCAACGAGCTTGTTCGAAACAACCCCAAGCTGATGTCGGGCACCTTCGCCCTCCTCGTCAAGAACCCCAAGGTGTTGGAATTTGACAACAAGCGCAACTACTTCAACCGCAGCGTCCATTCGCGATCCGGTAACCAGAGTCGACCATCGTATCCTCCTCTGCAGCTTTCCGTCCGCCGTGAGCAGGTCTTCCACGATTCATTCAAGTCCCTCTACTTCAAGTCGGGCGACGAGATGAAGTTTGGAAAGCTCAACATCCGATTCCACGGCGAGGAAGGTGTCGATGCTGGCGGCGTGACTCGAGAATGGTTCCAGGTCCTTTCTCGACAGATGTTTGACCCCAACTACGTCCTCTTTATTCCCGTTTCCTCGGACCGTACGACTTTCCATCCGAACAAGCTCAGCGGTATCAACGATGAGCATCTGATGTTCTTCAAGTTCATCGGTCGCATCATTGGCAAGGCGTTGTACGAGGGCCGTGTGCTTGACTGTTACTTCAGCCGCGCCGTCTACAAGCGCATCCTTGGCAAATCGGTCTCGGTCAAGGACATGGAGTCGTTCGACCCAGACTACTACAAGTCCCTTTGCTGGATGTTGGACAACGACATCACCGACATCATTACCGAGACTTTCTCTGTCGAGGACGACGAGTTTGGTGTCACCAACGTTGTGGACCTCATCCCCAACGGCCGAGAAATTGCTGTCACTGAGGAGAACAAGCATGACTATGTTCGTCTTGTGGTCGAGCACAAGCTGCTCTCTTCAGTCAAGGAGCAGATGGCTCACTTCCTTCAAGGTAAGACATCACGTTACAGGTATCAAGAGAATATACTAACCGAACCGCTAGGATTCCACGACATCATTCCCGCTGAGTTGATCTCCATTTTCAACGAGCAAGAGCTGGAGCTCCTGATCTCTGGTCTGCCGGATATCGACATCGATGATTGGAAGAGCAACACGGAGTATCACAACTACAACCCGTCATCGCAACAGATTCAGTGGTTCTGGAGAGCCCTTCGCTCCTTTGACAAGGAAGAGCGAGCCAAACTGCTGCAGTTTGTCACTGGAACCAGCAAGGTCCCTCTCAACGGCTTCAAGGAGCTTGAGGGTATGAACGGTGTTAACCGATTCAACATCCACCGCGACTATGGTAACAAGGACCGCCTACCTTCTTCGCATACCTGCTTCAACCGTAAGTTGGCACTCATTGTTTGAACTAGAGAGAATGTCGGGCTAACTAGAACTAGAACTGGACCTTCCCGAGTATGAGAGCTACGATCAGTTGCGCTCCCAGATTATCAAGGCCATCACAGCAGGAAGCGAATACTTTGGTTTCGCGTAATACCGTTCAACTTTGCATGATCGTCACGTGGATGGATGGATGGATGGATGGATGATAGATGGGGGAGTGGAGGGACGGCGAATTGCTCTTTTTTTGCCCCTGGTTCTGGGGAGTGTGTTTTTTTATTGGCAAGGATGATATGGCAAGCCTAACAGGGGCTGTGCCTCTTTGGACTCGTCCTCGTCCTGTCCATGCCGTCAGGCTACGCTCTGGAGAAGTGCAGGTCTTCTGTTGCTATTGGGCCGGGAGATGGATGGTTTGTAGGAAATTGAGGACGAAGGGCACTGCATACATGCGTGTATATTCATTCTGGTTTTACCGCGCTTAGAAAAGTTAAGAGAGTGGTATCATTCATATATTTGTGACAGTGTGACGATAGAGACGAGGCTATTGTGGTGATGGCTGCTCTCTCTGTGTACCGATGCGTGCATGTGGCTATGAGTAATGTTGTTGGAATGCTTGAGAGGTGAAAGACGAACTATTGCTTAAATATTTATTTATTGTATTTACTCAAGAAAATTAGACATCATGACATGTCGATGCGTTTAGCCATAGATTATATCACAAGCCCGCTCACAGCAGCAAAAAGTGAGTGAGGGAGAATGTTGATACTATCGACGTGGTTGTTTTTGTATTCAAGTCTTCACACATCACTGGGACGGGATGCAGGGGCCTGCTTCTGAAAAGCACGAGCGCATCAATGCATCTTCATTTCCCGAGATGCGTCTAATACATTCGTGTCATCGACGGTCATGCCGAGTTTTGTTGGCTCGAAAATCTCAAGCCCTAGAGAATCCTCACTCCCAATGCATGCAAACCACAAGACCAAGGTATGATTCCCCTATTTTTTCAATCAAACGCCAGAATCCTTACTTGCGCATAGAGCTTGCTCGTCGCTTGCGGGCATCGGCCTTCTGGGCCTTGGCCTCGGCCACACGCTTGGCCAGGACCTGGGCGTACTCGTTCTAGGAGGAGTGTCAATTAGGGGTTCTCTGTGTACTGTGAAGTGGTTTCAACTTACGGCCTCGTCCTTGACCTTCTCGGCCTGGCGCCGCTTGAGGGCAGCACGGTGGCGCTTGTGCTGGAGACGCTGGGGGGTGACCAGCCTCTGGATGCGGGGAGCCTTGGTGTAGGCGGCCTTGCCCTCACCCTTGGGCTGGACCTCTCGTCGGATAACGTACTTGCGGACCTAGGTTCCCCAGCCACATTAGTGTCTTTCATCTTTGAAAAATTGTATACAACTCGCACCACTGTTCTAACCCCCCTGGAGGAGGGATAGGACAGGGTCCTCTCACACTCTACCCGGACTGCCAGTTCCTCCACTGCAGCTCCGGGTAGGCGATGATCGAGTATGGGCGTAGGGAGAGACATACATCGTCATCCTTGGTGAGGCCGAAGAACTTGCGGATCTTGGTGGCGCGCTTGGGGCCGAGGCGCTTGGGGTGGACGACGTCGGTCAGGCCGGGGATGTCGGCATCGCCCTGCTTGACGACGCTGAGGGCGAGGACGGAAAGGTCCATGCCGACGATGCAGCCGCGGACAGACTTGCGCTTGCGCTCGCCGGTGCGTCGGGGGCGGTAGCAGGAGTGGCCGTCGGAGAGGAGGAGGCGGACACGGGTAGGGTGCATGACACCCTGCTTCATGGGGAAACCCTGCTTGTCGTTGCCACCGGTGATGCGGAAGATGTAGCCCTTGAACTCGTCACCGACGGAGTCACCAGGGACCTCAGCGCCCATCTGTAATTCCACATGTTAGCATGTCGTTCGTTGTTTGTCTCGCTTCGAAGGGCAGCATCGGTGTGCTGGATCGGGGAGGGTTTCGACGTACGCGCTTCTCCATGAAGACACGGAGCTTGCGCTCATCCTCAATCTCGATGAGCTTCTGGCTGCCATTGGCAGGGTAGCTGATGTTCAACTGTTGAAGAGTTTCAAGTCAGCAAATTTGTTTTATCATCTTCGAGACGCGGCGGGAATCGATTCTCAGGAAGCGGGCGTGCGTCGAGCAGTAGTAGCTAGCATTCAGCTTTCTCGATAAGAAGCGACGCGCATCCGTAGAGAATATCGATTGCCGGGTATCCTTCGTACCTTCATTTTGCCAGTTGTGGTGGTGCAAGTTTACTTGACCTGGCGCTGCTTGAAGTTAGTATGAGGATGGTTGGAGGTTTGCAAAATTGCAGGCGAAAATCGAGAAAGTGTGTGTCGGTCGCTAGGGCTCCCCACCGCAAGGTGAAATTCGCCGGCCAACCAGAGCAGAGGGCTTTTCCCCCTTCTCGCCAAGGGTCGGCCTCGGGGAAATAAAGCTCCGCCCGCCTTATTTTTGTGTGTGCGTGAGTGCAAAAAAAAAAAGAAGGTGTGAGCCCCACATTGAAAACGCGACAGGAAGCCCCACATTTTGCTCGACGCCCGGCGCTCCACCTTTCTCCGGCACGGAGCGCGTTTGATCGGTACGTACCTCGACTTCACTTGAGTCTGGGCATCTTGAAGTTATTGATAGAGGTCGTCCACCAACTCAAATCAACCAAATCGAGCATTTATTCTTTAAGAAACACCTCTCACATAAGTTTTGACTTGTATCTTTCCAAAATGTCATCCGCCAGTCTTCACCCTCCCAACAAAAATGCCAAAACACCAAGCCCCCTACCTCAGCTCTTACAGACACCCTCCGGCCTAGCTCTCCTCGAGCTCCAAGGCGTGGTCAACATGCCCCAGAACGCCGAAGGAGAGCCAGCTAGCATTGAAATCGGGAGGATTGACTTCCCCGACTACATCCCGGACGCCGAGGGCTCTGCGTGGATGAAGCGGGTGCACCTCTACGTTGGACAGCACCAGCGCCTCACGGGGGAGGTCAAGAAGTTGCCGAAAGCTATGGCTGTGGTGCGGCGGAGGGAGAATGGCACTGTCACTGGCTCTGGTGGTGAGTCGGAAGAGCAAGGTGATAATCTCGAGGTGGTAGAGATTGTCAAGTACAAGCTCATGTTTTCGAATCGGCCTGAGCCTGTGGGAACGGCCAATGCTTCATGAGGAGCAACGATTTTATCAACTGTCATGTCTTCGACTCATCCACCCATCACCACCTATTCAAGTTGGGGTTGCCTCAGTTGAGAAGATCTGGATACGAAAGGGGCCATGAATTTGCGCCCAAGAGTCTGGTCTGTCGGTTGTTCTAAAGACGACCGTGAAGGGCATCATAGTAAGCCCATCTTTACCAGAGCAGGGACCCAGTCCCGTTCACTATCAGCCATATCTGTCTGCCCCTTGCAAAGGGGCCACCCCAAGATCTATCCCACCTACATCGGAAGCCAATATCGGTTGCAAGCTGGGATATGAAGGGAGTTCTGATACCACATCACTCGACGCCCGTCAAGCAGGCACAGGCTGCCTGACTTCGATATCATGATCATGAAGACACACTACCTAGACACAAGTTGGTGCTGAGCTCACTTGAACAGTTAATAAAAATATTTGACATAATAGCCGGCTTGAAGATCTTCACGTCTGACAGAGTATCGTTGCAATCATGTCTCATTCATTTTTAAACTTTTAACCAGAAGCCCCAATCTCCAAAGGCCTCGTCCTCCCCAACCCATCCTTGCCGTAGTAATCCATAGGATACACACCTTCACCCCAGTCCTCCCTCTCCCCGAGCGCCACGAGTGCCTCGTACGGCGTCAGTAGCGGCCGCGGGAATGCGTAGCCCCAGTCGATGCTCAGTCGTGGGCACGCCACTTGCACCCAGCACTCGACGTCTGCCATGAGTGCTAGCTTGCCTGGGAAGATCTCGCTGAGTAGGAGGTGCACCACGGGGATCCCGCGAGCTGCGAGACGACGCTCGATGAGGCCCAGCGTGTGTGGGTTGCCCTGTCGGCCGAGAGCACCAAGAATTAGACCCCATTTGCGCGCTGTCCTTGCGCCTTGAATGGCTGTCCGTCGAAGGGACTGCATCTCGTCGTGGCCGTACGTCTCGCGCGTCAACTTCCGCGAGTAAGGATCATAACGGTACGCCGGAATCGACGGGTTGTGGATCATGATACTCTCGAGATGGAAGCGTCCATCGCCGAGGTACAGCATCAGATCAACCTTGTCCTCGTCCTTGAGACGAGGAGATGTGCAACCCAAGATCTCACCCTTGCTGAGAGGAGCAATTTGAGGCACCACGACGCGGAAGCCAGCTCGCTCCAGACTGCTCTTCACGCCGTGGATGGTGGCGTTGAACTGGATAGTTCCAACAACGGCAATAGTCTTTCCGCTGGCAAAATTGCGTTCTAGCGACGCCAGAAGATGCGAGGCATCGATGGTGATATCGACAAAGACGTATAGCGTCTTAATCTTGGTCACATCAACGGGGATGAGGCAACTGTGAGCATAGTGCACCAGCAAGTCGCACCCCAGCGCCCTCGCGGTGTAGTCGTCGATGCAGCACGCACCATACGTCACATCACCCATGATGAGCGTCTCGATGCCCGGGCAGAACTGGGTGAGAATGTCCGAGATGGTAGTAGCAAACAGGAGCAAGCCCTCGGGGAGCTGGAGTGCAACCCTCTTGGCCCCTGATGAGCAGATGCGGTGGATTGTCTTGGGGATCTCAAAGTTGTAGTTAGCCGGCAGAAGAGCGATGGCCGCCTTGAGATTAGGATCCTCAAGGATCTCCCTGGGGACCTGGTTCAGAAGCCTAGGAGCTCTCCGAGGTTTGGCAGCTGAGTGTGATTTGTCAGTATAGCTTCACTCATACTCGACTCATCATGAAGGAGTGTACATACTCTGAACAGCACCGCTCTCACCCGATACACCGGCACCTCCATTCTTTGCCGCCGCCTCAGCTGCCGCTCGTCTTCCAACAAATCTCTTCTTGGGCTGCTTCAACGGTGTTGCTCCATTCTGTGTCGCAGGAGTCGTCTCTGTCTCGGCGGGGGAGGGGCTCGCCTGAGCGAGCTGGGCTTCTTCGATATCGGCCGCCGTGCCAAGATCTGTCTGTCTTCGATCCTCCTCCATCTTGATTAAATATTCGATGATACTCGAGGAACAAAGTAAGAAGCACAGTAGCGAGTCGGCTTTCCTTTGTGACTGATCTTGTCGCCTTCGTGAGTCTGGAGACTTTCAAACCGAAAAGTTGGGCGGCAATGTGCGCGGTCCGAATTTTCGACACTGTACGACCCACTCTCTCCACATGCACACTTCGTCATTGGGTCCCCCGAGACTGCACGAGAAGCCATGATAGCCAAAACTCGAACCCTCTCTCATCATGATAACTCTTTTGGTAAAACTATTCTATAGTGTTTCAAGGTCAGACTCGGGGTTTGAATGAATTGCATTAACTCGGCTCCCTATGTTCCCCTCAGAGCAGAGACCAAACTCTTGCCCTCCCAATCTCTTCAGAAACAGGTCCTCCTCTCCAGCGTGTAAACCATCATTTGTAAACAAGTTGCTCTTACTGCGATTCCGACTTCTGCCTTGCGCGCGCTCATTATACCATTCTCTATCGAAACGCCAACAAGCTGTCTCCTCATGCTCATGCGTCAATAAGGTTCTCCTCAGTCTGCTGCTGGCCTCGGGCCTCGGTCTCTGCCCGGGCCTTGCCCTTGGCCTTGGACTCCTTCGCGGCACGCTGGTAGAACTCGTTGAGCACCTTGCCGGGGATACGGTTGAGCAGCTCCTTGGGGTAGATTCGGAGGAGGCTCCACGCAAGGTCCAGGGACTCGTAAATGCTTCGCGACTCGTACTGACCCTGGCTGATGAACTGGCGCTCAAACTTCTCCAGGAACTCGAGCGAGAGCTTGTCCTCGGCAGACAGAGCCTCCTCACCGACGACAGCCTTCATGGCTGCGGCATCACGACCGATGGCGTACTTGGCGTAAAGCTGGTTGGACACATCACCGTGGTCCTTGCGGGTCATGCCCTCACCGATGGCAGACTTCATCAGACGGGACAGCGAGGGCAGCACGTTGATGGGAGGGTAGATACCACGGTTGGCCAGAGCACGGTCAACAAACACCTGACCCTCGGTAATGTAACCAGTCAAATCGGGAATGGGGTGGGTGATGTCATCGTTGGGCATGGTCAGAATGGGGATCTGAGTGATGGATCCGTTGCGACCCTCGACACGACCGGCTCGTTCGTAGATGGTGGACAAATCAGTGTACATGTAACCGGGGAAACCACGTCGACCGGGCACTTCTTCTCGGGCAGCCGAGACTTCTCGAAGAGCGTCACAGTAAGCAGAAAGATCAGTAAGAATGACCAGGACGTGCTTCTCGAGCTGGTAGGCGTAGTATTCGGCAGTGGTAAGGGCGAGACGGGGAGTAATGATACGCTCGATACTAGTCAACAGTTAGCACCAGAGTCTACAGCATCACCGAGGCTGCGCTTACGTAGGATCGTTGGCGAGGTTCAGGAAAAGAGTGGTACGCTCCAAGCTGCCGTTCTCCTCGAAATCGCGAGTGAAGAAACGGGCGGTTTCCAAGTTGACACCCATGGCACCAAAGACAATGGAGAAGTTCTCCTCGTGGCCGTCGTGCACGCCCTTGTTGGTGATGCCCTGCTTCTGGACCAGACCGGCCTGTCGGCAAATCTGAGCGGCGATTTCGTTGTGAGGGAGACCAGAGGCGGAGAAGATGGGGATCTTTTGTCCTCGGGCAATCGAGTTCATGGTGTCGATGGCAGAGATACCGGTCGAGATCATCTCCTCGGGGTATTCCTGGGATTGTCAGTCGGAGTGAAATACCGAAAGCGCGCGCTTGGGAGCCTTACACGGGAGTAGGGGTTGATGGGAGATCCGTTGATGTCGAGGTAGTCCTCGGCCAACACCTTGGGACCCTTATCGATGGCGCGTCCAGATCCATCAAAGATACGACCAAGCATATCCTCGGACACACCGAGCTTCAAGCTCTGTCCGGTGAACTCGACCTTGGTCTATTGTCGTCTTAGCCCAATGCCCTGCCATTAACTCTCGCAACGCCGCCTACCTTCTTGACATCGATACCGGAAGTGCCCTCGAAGACCTATTGCACTCATCAATCGTTTGTTCGTGTAGTATCGCATTCGGATAAAAGTACCTGGACGACGGCTCGATCACCTACGCATCTCTGTCAGCATGTCGCACGTCACTACGCCCAGGGGTTAGGCAGTTATCTGCAACGCACCTCGAGCTTCCAGAACCTGACCCGATCGCTCAGTGCCATCGGGAAGGGTGAGAGTTACGATCTCGTTGTATTGCGGGAATTTGACCTGGCAGCTGTCAACTCGTGGACTCGGGCGGGCTCGATTGTTGAATGACGACGTACATTCTCGAGGATGACGAGGGGACCGTTGACGCCGCCGACGGTGTTGTAGCGAATCCTGGGGACGACCGAGTACGACGACGACACGCGCGGGTCCGCCATGTTGGGCTGTAGATGGGGGGGAGCTGGCGGGAGAAGAGGTGGGAGGAGAGAAGAGGACGGAGGACTTGAGAGCCGATCCGGAAGCTTGGAGATGAAGTTGGGGGAGGACGCCTTAAGCTGGGATGAGGTTGGAGGAGGTTGAGCTTGCTTCACCAAAGTGGGGACCCTGCGCCAGCGCCAGCCCAAGCCCAAAGACGCACGGCCGATAAACTCACCGCAGCCATGGATGCCATGGCTGGACAGGACCTTGTTACGCAACACCATCCTGTCTAAAGTGACATCACATGACATACAAGAGGCCCATCATAGCTTTGAGCACCTATGAAGCTCAACGTTACTTGATATTTTCTGGCTTTTTTTCTTCTTTACAGTATTCTGTCTGCCATTTACCGCTACTTAAACACATCCATACAACACGTAAGTCAACTAGGTTGCCGCCAATAAGCTCCCTACGCCGCTTGAGCTGCCTCCGCTGTAGCTCGAGCTCGAGCTCCAAGTACCGCCTTGCCTACCGTGCTCGCATTCTCCTTTCCCAGCTCCGACGTGATCCATGATCCGATATCTGCCATGGCATCCAAGTTAATTCCCGTGTTCATGCCCAGAGTCTCCATGAAGTAGACCATGTTCTCCGTCGCAACGTTACCCGTGGCCCCAGGGCTATAAGGGCATCCGCCCAGTCCGCCGACGCTGCTGTCGAATGTGCGGATACCGTGCTCAAGAGACACAGCAGTGTTCACCAGGGCCTGGCCATATGTATCGTGAAAGTGCATTGCAATGTCCTCAGATCGGATACCGGCAGCAGACATGCACTTGAGCAGCGCAGCTGTCCGCGGCGCCGTGCCCATGCCCGTAGTATCGCCAAGGGAGATCTCATCCGCTCCCGACTCCAGCAGGTCCGTCGCAATCTCAGCCACCTTGTGAGGGTCGACGTCAAAGCCCTCGAAAGGGCAGCCCAGGACGACGGAGATGTAGGCTCGAACACGGAGACCCAGAGCCTTGGACTCTTGGATCACCTCCCTAAAACGATCCAGGGAGGTCTGGATATCGCAGTTGAGGTTCTTCTGGGAGAAGCTCTCGGTAGCAGCTGCAAAGACCGCCACTTCGACCGAGGGCTGCGTGGCCTGCTCGGCTCCAGTAGCGGGTTCCTGCTGTGTTGCAAACTTGCCGGGGTTGTCAGCCAGAATCTTTGCAGCATTCTGCAGACCCTTAGCATTAGGAGCGAGGAAGGAATATGAGATCGGGACCGGTGACGAAATCTTTTGGTGAAGAAGGTGCTCGAGAATCTCGCTGGAATTGGCCATCTGCATCATCATCATCTGTCAGTCGATGGACGGACGTACGGTAAGCGACGTCATCAGAACATACCTGGGGAACCCATTTGGGAGCAACAAAAGAGCCGGCCTCAATGGTTGAAACTCCAGTCCGAGCCAGTCTCTCAATCAACTCGATCTTGGTCGCCAGGGGAATCGTCTTCTTCTCGTTCTGCAGGCCATCGCGAGGCCCAACCTCGACCAGCTTGACACGGTTGTCGTATGAGGTGCCAGCATTGGCTGTCGCAAAGCCTCTGTGCCAACGGAGCTGCCCCGAGCGCCGACACGCCCGGCAGATGCTGGATCGCAAAAGGCTCATGGTGAAGGTGGTCGCCGGCTTATGCTTGACAAGTTCGGGTGGGTTCAATTGCAAAAGAGAGGAGGCGAGGAGAAATGGGTTCGACGAGGCCGATGTCAACCCGCGTATCGTCGGCTTCAGCGGGGGCCGAGCTCCAGCCAGGTCTCCTCGGTACAACCTACATCACCGGCCGCTCCAAGCCATAGATGCACCTTTAGTTCCATTGCACTTCTCCAGACAGTTCCTCAGTTCCCCGCATTATGTTACACTCTTGATGATTGGGTTAGCAACTACTGCAAGGATTGCATTGACTTTATCTACTACAATACAATACAGTACTCGGCAAACAAGACTGGCTCTAGATGGATGTGAATGATTAAGAGACGAGCATGCCGCATGCGCGCAAGGTTCTCATCTACAGATTTGGTCTTTTGACATTAAAAACTCGTTTTGGCTTCTGACCGTTGAAAAATAGAAAATACACCTTCTCTATCGGTGACAGACTAAAACTGGCTGTACAGCAGCAATCCAGTCCTTGAATCCGCAACCGCTTAGTACTCAGCCTCGAGCTCCTCCTCGCCGAGGGAGTCGGTGGCGACCTCCTCGTAATCGCGCTCCAGGGCAGCAAGATCCTCACGAGCCTCAGAGAACTCACCCTCCTCCATACCCTCACCAACATACCAGTGGACGAAGGCACGCTTGGAGTGCATGAGATCGAACTTGAGCGACAGGGAAGACCAGGCCTCGGCGATGGCGGTGGTGTTGGACAGCATGCACCTATTGTGTGTTAGACGTTATTCTGGGTTTCGAGGGAGCGGGATGACTTACACAGCGCGGCTGACCTTGGCGAGGTCGCCGTTGGGGACGTTCTCGGGAGCCTGGTAGCAGATACCGAGCTTGAAACCAGTGGGGCACCAGTCGACGAACTGGATGGTTCGCTTGGTCTTGAGGGTGGCAACGGCGGCGTGGGCGTCGTTGGGGACAACGTCACCGCGGTACAGCAGGCAGGTGGCCATGTACTTGCCGTGGCGGGGGTCACACTTGACCATCTGGTTGTTGGGCTCGAAGCAAGACATGGTCATCTCCTGGACCGAGTTGGCCTCGTGGGCAGCCTTGGCGGCCGAGATAACGGGGGCGTAGGCGACCAGAGGGAAGTGGATTCGGGGGTAGGGGACCAGGTTGGTCTGGAACTCGTTCAGGTCGACGTTGAGGGAACCGTCGAATCGCAGCGAGGCGGTGATGGAGGAGACGACTGTGTACAGTTAGCTAAGCTATGCCGAGAATTACAAATCATTAGATCCTACCCTGAGCGATGAGGCGGTTCAGGTTCTCGTAGTTGGGGCGCTCGAGGCCGAGGTTTCGGCGGCAGATGTCGTAGATGGCCTCGTTGTCGACCATGAAGGAGCAGTCGGAGTGCTCAAGGGTGGTGTGGGTGGTCAGGATGGAGTTGTAGGGCTCGACGACAGAGGTGGCGGTCTGAGGAGCGGGATAAACGCAGAACTCGAGCTTGCTCTTCTTGCCGTAGTCGACGGACAGACGCTCCATGAGGAGAGCACCGAAACCAGAACCGGTACCACCACCGAAGGAGTGGAAGACGAGGAAGCCCTGGAGACCAACACAGTTGTCGGCAACGCGGCGGATCTTGTCGAGAACACCATCGATGAGCTCCTTGCCGACGGTGTAGTGGCCACGGGCGTAGTTGTTGGAAGCATCCTCCTTGCCAGTGATCATCATCTCGGGGTGGAAGAGGTTTCGGTAGGGACCGGTGCGGACCTCATCGACGACGTTGGGCTCGAGATCGCAGTAGATGGCGCGGGGGACATACTTTCCCTGACCTAGAAAGGGGGCATTAGATTGGGACTGGCAAACTCGGAGTATGAGGCCAAATTCGTACCAGTCTCAGAGAAGAAAGTGCTGAAGCCCTGGTCGGGGTCTTGAGCCTTTCGCTCCTCGGTGAGGTAGCCATCGGGCTAGAGTTGTGGTCAGTATGGAGTTCGTGGTGTGTTTGTCAACAATCGAGGGGTCGCTTTGTACCTGGATGCCGTGCTCGAGGCAGTAAAGCTGAAAGAAAACAAGTCAGTAATCGAGCATATCGAATTGCTTAGGGGGAAAAAACTCACCTCCCAGCAGGAGTTGGCGATCTGGCAACCGGCCTGACCGACTGAAGTCGAAAGTTAGCATCACCAAGCAAAAAAGGGGGATGCGGTGAAAGCACGCGTGGGTGTGCGTGTGTGTGCGCTGCAAAAGGGAGAGCTCACCGTTGATGCTAATGACCTCACGCATGGTGGCAGATGGTACTGGTTAAAAAAAAAAGTATGGGGATGGAGGATGTCGATGCAAAAGGGAAGAGGTGAAGCAGGCAAAGGCACCACGACAAAAAAGAGTAGAAGTGGAAACAGGCCAGGCAAGAAGGCTTTTACGACGGACGGAGATTCGGAGAGGATGAGAGCGAGGGCGTGTGCAGGCAGATGGATTGGCTTGGGTTTGGTTTGGTTGGTGATGGCGGGCGGGCAACGGAACGGGGAGGGAGAAGAAAAATAGGTGGGGGAAATTTGGCAGACAGGGGAGGCTTGCCGCCCTGGGATTTGTTGATTTCGAGGCGTGTCTTGAAGGGGGCAAGCGCGTCCTGCAACGCCCTGCTGGCGCTGCTCTTTGCTGCACCCCTGTTGGCTGGCAGCGCTGGCTTTGCCCCTAGGCTACTGGCCCGCCTAGGCCCTGCTCCAGCAGCTACCGTGGCTTCCCTGGACTCCCTGTGGCTCCCTGTGGCACTTGCTTTGGGCTCACCGCTCCAGGGCAGCTCAGGGCATGGACGGCAAATTGGTTCATTGTTAAGCTGGCGGGGCGGGGCGGGGCCGCAGTCTGGGAGCTCTTCACTCTCCATCATCATCCATCATGGCGCTTCTGTCGAATGACGATCCATGGGTCCATGTTTTTCTCTATCGCACGACATTCATCTTGGGTCAATTTCGGTATCGGATATGATGATTGTGAGCAGCGTGGTCTATATGAGATGGATGGATGCCTGCCACGGGTAGATCAAGGACCTGGCAGGCCTCGCTTGCACGCCTGTCTTTTTCACTCTCCTCTCGTCTCCTCTCCCACGGAAACCTCCATTAGTAAACTGCCCTTGTTTCCATCTCGCCCATGCCTGTCCATCTTCTCACCCCTGCCCGTTATCTCATGTACGTACCCGCTCCCGCTTTTGTTTTTCTGCCATGGATGGATTGATGGACCACTCGAGCGCCTCGTGAACTACCTAGCCATGCCCCTCGTGTTCTATTATCACAGTGATATTACCCCGAGTTATAAGGGGCAAGTCAACTTGAGAGAAATCTGACAACGTCTCTGGGCCATGTCCCGTCGTGGCCAATATCAGTCAATCAAGTCGGTGAGTTGGCCTGGACCAACCTGGCCTGGCCTGTGACCTGTCAAATCCCATGAGGCCCGAGCTTCGACGTCGGCCCAGGCTCCTTTCGTTCCAGTCCTCAAGTCAACCCCTGGTTCGAGCCTCACTCTCTGATAACGTTAACCACCAGCCAACCAGGACAACCTCCACACCTAGGTATCAACCCAATCGTTCTTACCATAGGGTATCAATGGACGTATGATATTGTGTGTATGGCAACCATCCAGAGGAACTATGAGTTGTTGAATACACGCGTAAGACTTGACCTGCGACCACAGCCATCACCTTCTTTGGTTGTTACAAGAAAGCCTCAATAGGAGAGTCGCGATGAATATCAACCCGTGAATAGATGGCAATACTTCCCTTGGACTTGCACTCACCTGCCTCATGGCTTGCGTTCTCGGCAAAGGTCTAGGCAGATTCACTACTTCCCAGAATGAGGACAACACCAGGCAGATAAGTACCTAGGTAGGTAGTGATACCAACTCGACAGAAAGAGTGCCGGCATCTCCAATTCTACCAATCCCGGACCAAGACATCACCATCCATTGCTATCTCGAAAGCACATTACATCATGGGATATTCTCTAGATTGGGACCCTCTGGTCAAGGCCCTCAACTTAGTCGCCCCATCTGAGGATGCGGATTCCGATAATGCGTCCCTTACTCCCGTCGCCATCGGCGACCGGCTCCATCTCAAGGCTCTCCGAGTTCGCCTTCGCAAGTCACATAAAGTCGACGACGTACACTTTGTTTATCCTTTTTTGTTTCTAGAAGGCGCAATTCCTCCCGACGACACACGTCCCTTCACCATCAACGGCATTTTCGCGATCTGGATGGTACCAGAAAATCTGGACCTGCTCAGGAGAGCTCCTCATGGGCTCCCAACAGACATAAACATGAACAAGAACATGATTAGGGGCGCCATGAACCGTGTTACTACAGAAGTGGCAGGTTAGGGAATGCCTTCAGGAGAGCTGGTCCTCATAATCGCCAACCTAATGTGTCCCTCGTGTATCGCCGTGTCCAAGATCGGGACTTGCCTCTACATCGAATTTGCCAAAATAGCCGAGGATGATTTCCAGCGTCTCATCTCGAGTCTTCCCGGAACCACGTTCGAGACTGGAGGCATGCTCAAGACCATCATATATCACAACGGACCAATTACCAACCCCCCAGTACCACAAACGGTGCCTATCACACAGCCCGTGGAAGGCCAAGAGGATGACCCCAAGCCAGCCCTGGACATCCGGCCTGGTACCATGTTGGAGATTGCCAGGTGGAGGTTTGGCGACAGCCATCAAACACCTGCCGGTCTCTTTATTCATAAGGGCCGAGCCAGTCGATTAACCGTGCTCCCATACCATCCCGGGGAGTGTTCTCTGATGATTCCCGGCACCGGCCGAATTGCTGGTCGGGTTAAGAAGGGCATCAAGACTGACATTGGGTTGGCAACTCTCGATGACACCATATTGCTGAAAAACGAGGCCAACGTTGTGAATGGTACCCAGATTCGAGCTCTTGTCCCCAGCAAAAGGCTCGGAATGCGCGAAACTCATTTCGTTCACTTGCCGGGAACCGGGACGCAGTCACTTCTTTATCGATTCGGAAAGCGATTCGAGATCACGAGAGATGAGACAGAATCCAACTCAGCTCGTGTCAGCCGTGAGCAGAGTGCCTACTTGACCAACGATCCAACTACGTTTTCTGATCGCGGTGAATCGGCTTCTACCTGCGGTGCCATCATTTTGAGGTATCAAGAAACGCCAGAAGAGGGGAAGACGCCCTCATTCGAGGCCTGTGGCATCGTCAACTCTAACTACCTCCCTCTCTCAGGGTCTCGCTTTTTACCCCACGAGCACATCGTTTGGGCCGATGACTTTGATGAGCTCATTGAGGAGGGATGGGATATTCATTGAACGGGTACCGTGAGCTCTTACCGTCATTCAATCATTATCTTGGTCAGAACGGCACACAACAGCCATCGTGACCGAAGGAATGAAGACCTTGATATCGTCAGGACATTACCACGAGTAGTGTAAATATGGCTCACCCACATATTATAAACGAGCAGTATCATAGAATAGAGTTGTAGGATCTTCAAGTGCCAGTGCATTACCCATTTCTCAACGTTCAAGTGTAAATGATGCTTGCTCCATTCTCCATTTTGACTTTCTAAATGTCAAGTCTCTCTGCCTCTAACTAACCAAGTCACTAACTTGTGCAGCTCTGTCAGTGTCTGAGCTGTAGATAAGTAGCTGCTGAGGTCAAAATTAAGTCCTCGGCGGGGCGACAGGGGTCCACGTGACGCTTTAGACAACACGCCTCATCTCACAATACACTTGAACAAGGCCATGTAAACGCGGGCAGTCATCACCCAATGTCCTCGCAGCCATGTTCTCACGAGCCCTACGCCATATACTACCCATACTAGGCCTCATCCTATTCCTTGCGACTTCCACAGAGGCCAACGCCGAAAAAGTCATCTTCACAGCTCCAGACGCTGTCCCCATCCCCCTGCAGAAGCCCTCTCTCGCCGACCTCAACCTCCCAGTCCTAACGCCCGACTCTTGGTCCATCAGGACAAACTTGAGTCGGGTGTTTCCCAAGGAGCCCAAGGACTATGCCTCTGGCGCCGCGACGTGGTTACTACTGGACAGCTTGAATGAAGGTCAGCGGTATGAGTTCAGGGTATGCTGGGCCGCGATTGTATGTCGAGAACCCCCCCCCCCCCCCACTACTTCAATTGCAGAAGAACTAATGCTTCCTTTTCCTTTTTACTCGTAGCAACCTACGGGTTTTGTGATGGATGTATATGAGCTGGATACTGTCTGGGACACGCCGGAACTCATGCAGTCACTCGCCGACTACGCCAACTCACGCCAGCCTAGTACTGACAGTCAGGAGGATCGAGAGGAGGGAGAACGCAGCGCCTCGGTTCTTTTACTGCAGATCAAGGCTTCTGCGGATTACTTCACCGACGACACGGCTCTCATGAGGGATCCTCCCCCCGTGCTCGTGGATCTCATTCTCGACCCCTATCTGTACAATCTCATCCCTCGCTCCTTAGTACCAACCATTGGGTTCCTCGTCTTGGTCGGCCTGGTCGCCTGGTTCGTAGCCAGGTCCGTCGCCTCCAAGCTACAGTCAATCGCCGTCGCCGGCGAGAGCAGAGAAAAGAAAGAGATATAGAATAGAAGGGGGCTGCTTGCGTACTCGGACCCTGTAACCGAAAATCCCATATGAAGAAAGAAAAGAAACGGACCCGGCAAATGCATTCTACTATCTACGTTGATCATCATATTTCTCGTAACTCTTCTCCAACTGTCACTCTCGTCCTCGCTGCCCTTGGCTGGGCCATGACATCTATATCCCTGCCGATCTTCTCGACACATACTTTCATATCAAACATCCAGCCATCAGGTGCGAAGCGAGAGGACCGCACGCTGAGGATCTGGCTTGGCACAATCTCGCGATCTCTTGCCGATGAATACTCAAGTCATCCTTGCTGAGCCTAGGGAACTACAGCATGGTGGGCAGTAAATGGTGGATTTCCAAATTTTCTCAAAGGGCCGCTCAGTAAGCTCCTCCATATTGACCTGGGTGAGTTCCGTGTGGGACAGGGGGGGCACCACCGCCATAAGAAGGCTGGCCTCCTTGACCTCCGTTGTATGAGGGATTGTAGCCTCCAGGAGGGCCTCCAGAAGGAGGAGGGGGGTACTGCTGGTTGCTGGGAGCTGGAGGTGCACTGTAGGTCTGTTGATTTTGTCCATGTTGATCAGGAGGGCCACCGTACTGACCACCAGAAGCCTGGGGGTTGTTGGGATAGCCTTGTCCATATTGCTGCTGGTGCGGCGGTTGTCCAGTAGGAGGAGGAGGGAAATATTGTGCCTGCTGGCTCTGCTGTCCTTGCTGCCCATGCTGACCATGCTGTTGAGGCGGGCCTCCTGGGGGCGGAGGAGGGAACGAATTGTTCTGAGATCCATGCGGACTTCCACCATACTGAGAGTTAGAGCCGTACTGCTGCTGGTGCTGGCCATGGGGTTGTTGCTGGTGTGAGCCGTGCTGCTGGTTCGGGCCAGCCTGTGAACCATATGGTGGGTTAGCACCTGGCTGCTGTTGATGCGAGCCAGACTGCTGGTGAGATCCATAGGGAGGGTTCTGGCCCGGCTGTTGCGAGTGGGAGCCATACGGTTGGTTCGATCCCGGGTGTTGTTGACCTGCTCCATATTGCGGGTTGGCTCCGGGCTGTTGCTGGTGTGAGCCATAAGGCGTGTTGGAACCCGACTGCTGTGGGTGAGAGCCGGGTTGCTGCTGGTGCGAACCGTAAGGAGGGTTCTGGCCAGGCTGCTGTTGGTGTGAGCCGTACGGAGAGCTCTGACCCGGCTGCTGATGAGAACCGTGCTGCTGGTTGTGCTGCTGGTTAGGCGAGGGTGTGCCGTAGGGCTGCGATCCCGAAGGAGTCCCTGAGGGAGCAGATCCTGTTGAACCCGGGGGCTTATAAGTGGGAGCCTCGCCCGAATAAGAGGAGCCGCCGCCGCCGCCATGCTGCTGCTGCTGTTGCTGCGATCCCGAGTTGTGATAACCAAAGTTCTGGCCCTGCTAGATTAATACCGTTAGTCTCACGGCCGAGCGCATTCGAGGAGGCGATAACTTACGCTGCTACCAGGCTTGCCACCAAACATATGGGCAACACCACCCATAACAGAACCAGCAAGACCTCCCTGAGCGTGGTGCGAGTTCTGGCTCTGGCTGGAACCACCATGGTAGTTCTGGGGAGCGGGAGGCTTCTCCTGAGAGGCCGAGTTCAGGAAGCTCGAAGCCAGCTGTCCGACAAGCTTTCCAGCGCCAGATTGCTTGCCTCCTCCACTTCCACTTCCACTGCCACCACTGCTTCCGCCATGAGAACCACCAAGGAACTGGCTCGCAAGACCACCAAGGTTACCTCCAGAACCAGAGCTGTGGCCTCCACCACTACCACCACCACTTCCACTTCCACCATGAGAACCGCCGAGGAATTGGCTTGCGAGACCACCGAGGTTACCCAGGGGACTAGGGCCGTGACCTCCACTACTACCGCCGCCGTGAGACGAGTTCTTGTTGCCGCCGAGCAAAGCGTTCATAGCCATACTCTAGAATGGAAAATGGTCAGCAAACCGCAAGCACTGAAGCAACGCGCCACCACCTACCCCAATACCCCGATCTCCAGACGGACCGTCGACACCGCGTGTTCCGTCGGGCATGATGGGCTCCATGGTGCCATCGGCATGGCGCATCGTCTGCGACCCGTCCGGGTGGGTGATGAGCTCCGGCTGCTGCTTGGGAGCGCCGTAGGGGTGCTCGATCTGAGGCGCCGGAGTGTTGCCCGTCTTGGCCGGCTCGGTGGGGACCTCCCACTGAGAGACTCCAGTCGAGAGCTGGACATAGTAGTACTTCTTGCTCGCACCATCCCACTGAGCAATCCAGCCGGCCGGCAGCGGAGGCGGAGCAAACGTGGGACCTTCGGCCTGGGGGGAGGCAGGACCGGCCATGGTCGAAGTCTGGCGGTCGAGGAGGTTATCGAAACGAGGAGGGGCTTGCTAGGATGGTGGTTCTATGAGTAGTAGGAGGATAGATGGTCGCGCGCGGGGAGGGATTGTCGTGTAGACGGAAATTCCGTCACTGAGCAAGAAGCGCCACAATCATGAGGGTATGCAGCAAGAGGGCAGAAAAGTAGCAAGAGAAGAGGTTTGGATGGTGTCGCCTTGGGTGGTGGAGGTTATAAGGCTGGAGGGGGAGGGGCCCAAGAATGGATGGGGAATGGATGGATGAATGGCGGGATGGGGATGGATGGGGGAAGGCCACCTCCAGCCCAGGCCAGCCCGGGCAGGGCAGCCATGGAGCGCCAGCTCAAAGTGGGTTGCTCTCGCTCTCACTCGCGCTCGCTCGCTCGCGGGCGGGCGGTCAAATGATGAATCAGGCGCTGTCCAGTTCCAGTGATTTACAGTACAACTAGTGATGGGCCCTGGCATGGCGCTGTTAGGTGGGCGGGCACTGGATGGCATCTCCAAGATTGAGCTGAACTGCCTGAGCTGCGAAGATAGACAACTAGGACGCTTTGGGGGAAGTCTATGCGCCTCCATCTGGATATGTCGTGCCGTTTGCTCCGCGAGAGGCAAATATTATCTACACGCATACGTATTAACCTGACAGTTTGTACAGTTTGTAGAGATTACGAACTGTCTCATCTCATCACCAGAGTCGTTTTGGAACCCTGACTCCGACACAGCCCCCGCCGCCGTCGTCCACCGCTGAGGGTTAGGTTGGGTTTGTAGTTAGACGACCGACCGACGACCTAGAGAGGGAGGGTCCTTTTGTGCTACGTGTACCGTGTGTCTCACTGTGCAAGCCCGCCACTCAGAGTCACAATTGGCGCCGAAAGTCATTGCTGCCCAATGGCCAGCTCATCGACTGAGGCAATGCGCACTGTGAATGGAGATGGCCCTGCTGCTGGCCTACGAGGGGTGGTCCCTTCTCTTCACAAATTGGAGACTTTGCTTGGTAGTGGTCAAAATAAGACATGCGCCTCGCAACTACAGATGACACAGCAGACGCGTAGATATTAATATCTACTCCCTTCTCGAGCAGGTGCAGGTACACATGGACCCCTTGCCATGAATGTCCGCGTCTCCCCAAGAATGAGCCACACAAGGAAACTACCTCAGCCCCCCATCTTACTCTTCTAACTAGCAGCAACGACAAAGCGGCCTCCAGCCTCCTTATTCCGTGCGACGCGGGCTGCCTCCTTCAAATCCTTTCCTCTTACTCTCACTCTGACTGCGTCTCTGGCTCTGCCACTAACGACTGTTCTTCAACATATGCACTCCGCCACTGACGACGACTTCATCTTCAGGACAAAGGGAAGCATCACGTGCTGCCCTGTGCCGTTCCTTTGCTCCATCACCCTGGCTGTTGACATGCCTACCTGGTATGGATGCTAACAAGGACAAAGCCAATCGTGTCAAAGGGGCAAAGGCCAGTATGTATCTTTGTTCTCCATCTGCAAACTCGAACTCTATTTCACTTGCGTCTACTTCTCTTTTCTGCAATCTATGAGTTCAATCAAGTCACACAAGCTCGGTCACGGAAACAAGTGTTGAAAGTGTCCATAAGTTGAATTCATGTCCTGTGTACCTCCGTGATCCTGTCATGTACAAAGAATGACCAAAAACTCCCCGTGTTCCTCCGTATTCCGTTCCGTACCTATCGTCAAATGCAAGATATGTACCGTTTTGGCCTTGACCAGACCGTGGCTCAAAGGCCAGTGACCCTATTTTTCATGTTCATCATGAGCCGGAACTCATGTGTGCCTATGTGCTTGGTCCCAAGGGGTTGACTCTTTACGCCCGGCGGGCACGGAGAGCAAGCTTGCGGCCGAAGCCCCAGGCGAAAGCCATGCTCTTGCTGCCAGAGCAGGTGGTGCCAGAGGCCATGGACTGGACAACAGACCATCGGCCAGAGGCGCAGCGCTGGTACTTGGAGCCGCCAATGCAGTTCCACTCACCCTCCGTGGTGCAGGCAGTTCCGGCAGTGTGGGACTCACCATCGCCGGAGCCGGAGCCAGAGTCGGCGCCACCGTCACCAGAGCCGGTGCTAGGAGTAGCAGGAGCTGCTGTAGGAGCGGCCTCGGGGGTACCGGCGGGGGTGGTAGGCACGGGCTCAGGCTGAACAACGCTGGTGGGCATGGGCTCGTTACCAGTTCCGGGAGCGGACTTGGTGAGAGTCATCATGGTGTCAGTGGGAGCAGCAACGGGAGCCTCGGTGCCCTCGGCGGGAGAGGAGACGGTGATGAAGACACCTCCGGGACTAGACATGGGTGAGTCAGGGCCTTCTTCAACATCATCAGAACAAACATACACTTGAGAGGGAGCACCGCCGGCGGCAGAAGACTCGACAGCGGGCTGAGTAGGCTCAGCAGCAGGTTGAGAAGGTTCAGCGGCGGGCTGGGTCATGGAAGGAGCGGAAACGGGAGCAGCAGAGCTGGGGGCACCGGAGCCGTTGTCGCCGGCAGCAGAGCTAGGGGCAGCACCGCTATCACCGCCAGAGGAGCCACCATCGGAGCCGGAGCCGGAGCCGGAGGCACAGCTACCCTTGGGAG
Organism: Fusarium ambrosium; assembly: GCA_003947045.1. Classification (NCBI taxonomy): domain Eukaryota; kingdom Fungi; phylum Ascomycota; class Sordariomycetes; order Hypocreales; family Nectriaceae; genus Fusarium; species Fusarium ambrosium. The sequence goes on from NIZV01000189.1 coordinate 63,865, forward strand.
GAGCAGTCTTGGAAGAGTCGTTGGAGGTATCCGGACCAGGTTCGGGGAACTCAAGGTCGGAACCCTCCTCAGTGCTGCAACCGTTGCCGACATTGGCGACGAACATGGAAGGGCGGCTGCTGAGGGCAGAAGCTCGCTTCTTGGATGATGATCCTCCGCCGATGGTGACGGCGGCACAGTTCATGTACATCTCGCGGTTACCGATCTGGTTGAACCAAGTCCAAGCGAAGATGGCCTCGCCCGAGGGAGTGTCGGCGGGGACCTTGAAGTCGTAGCTGGTAGTGCCAGCTCCGGGGCAGTTGCCGACATACGAGTGGATGACCTTCCAGGTCTCGCCCTTGTCGAAGGACAGCGAGGCCTGGCAGCTACCACCACCGTGGTTGGCGCCGCCGGTGATGGTCATGCTGTAAGAGCCGCCGGCCTTCCAGTCAGCAACAGAAGCGCCAGCTGCGGTGCCGAAGAGAGAGTGGTAGCCCTTGCAAGGGAAGTTGCCGCCGCCAGCCTCGAGAGGAGCAGTCATGCTGTAGTCGACATCTCCGTTGGCGTGGGGGTTGGCCTTGGACTTGAAGGGGGGAGGGCTGGTCATCTCCATGTGAGCCTGGGCCAGACCGGCGAGCCCAAGGGCGAGAGCAGCGGATTCGATACCGAAGAACTTCATGTTTGCGTTGTTGTCGGTTGTTGAAAAGAAGAACTGATCACAACACTTCCGTCGAGGAGGTGATGAGAATTGGGTATCTTGTTATTGGAAGAAGAAAGACGTTGCAGATATGGCTGTGCTGACGCCAAGTATGCGCTGAGAATGTTGTGGAAGGAGTGTGTCCTTGGGTTATACGAGTGTTTGATGCGGAGGGAGTGTGTTCTTGGCTTCAGCTGCAAGAGAAGGTCGTGTTTTATATCGAGCCCGGCTCGTTTGGTTGTTTCGAAAATGACGTTCGAAGTGGTTGGTGGTTTTGTCCAGGTGAACAGAGAGTGAATTCAGACGGACCGACGAAGTGGGTTTCTATTGTAGTTCGAGGTGTGTTGCGTTCAAAGTCGGACGGAACAATAAAAGGATTGTGGTGTGCTATTGAAGAAAGGAAGGAATGTAGCGCGAGGACAATTGAAAGAAGTTGCCTTTGCGGGACAAGAAAATCTGAGGTGAAAGGTGTGTGAGAGGGGGTGTGTGTGTGTGTGAGCGCTTCCTGAACAGTGACGAACAGTGACAGAACAGAAATCGGTCTTGTTTCTCAAAACAGGGGTCCAATGGGGACGGGGCAGAGCTTTGGTGACACAAAGGCCGAGCTTGTACGTCAGTGATTCAATGAAGCAAGTGTCGAAGAAAAAGTGACCAGCCTCCGTTGCAAACGGTGAGAAAAATGGTCAGAAAGTGAAGAAGTGAAGTGAAGTTGAGTTGTTTGTCTTGAAAAAAGGGAATGTATCCGGCCCACTAGGGGAAAAAGTTCAAGAAGAAAAAGAAGAAGAAGAAAACCCGAAGAAATCGGCCTGTAGAATGAATTCCTTAGCAGTGCTGGGATAGAAGAAAGAAAAAAGAGGTCGGGGGTGGTCACGTCTTATAGTCTTTGAGAGCCAAAGACGGGCTGGCGATGTTTCAGTTGTTTCGTTTGGGCTGCCCACGCCCTTCCCCCCCTAATGCCTAAGGAACTACTAACTAACTACAAACCTAGTCATTGACGAGGCCTCTGAGAGCAAGGCATGGATGGGCGTCTCCTGAATCGCAGCGCGGCAAAAAGGCCAAGCAACTAGTCGCTGTCGTCGCTCCAGGTCCCTGGACATCTCCACCATGGGCGACAGATCATACAAACAAAATGCCCAGGGAGGGGGGAGGATGATCGACGAAGGGGTGTGAGCATGTCATCCATGTTCCTAGAACCTTGGTCTCTTTTTTTCTCCGTCTATACTCGGCGAGTCAAGCCTAGGTCAAAGGTGAGAAGGTTCGTACGAAGTCGACTGGCGGTGGATGCGTCTCGACTGTGGGCGTCTATGTCGCATGCGCGTGGATCCCCTTGGACAGTGACCGGCGCCTAACAGGACTTACAAGTTTTTGTTGCCATGGTGAGAATACGTAAAATAACGTAAATACACCTGCCTTTTGTGAACTTGAGTGAGTTTCATGATGATTACAAGACCTGATACCAGGATCCGTGTTGCTCCTCCCTTCATGAACCTTTGTTCGCGATGGATCTTTGTGGTTTCTCTCTCCATGTGATGCTCGCTCGCTCGGTCCGTCGTCGAAGAAGAAGAAAAAAAAGTGGATCACCTTCACCGAACGACCGAGGCAGGCGCCGGGCCCAGAATCCGAAACTGATCTTTCTTTTTCCCCACACACACACTCACTCACTCACTCACTCACTCACAAAGGACGACATCTCGCTCGGATGCCACCTCGGCTGCTCTGCTACGCACGTACCTTTTAACAGAAGGAGATGCCGAACAAAGGGACGATAACCTGATACACCCTCTCCTTTTTTTTTTATCGATTTCTTCTAGCATTTCTTTCTGTGCCGTGCTTGTACACCTTGGATGCTACATGATGTAAAATGTGATACATGACACAACCCGTCTCGGTGGTCCCATGTCTCAATCTTCCAAAAAACAATCAAGTCTCAGTCAAAACAAGACACAAAAAAAAAACATACCTTGGCATGAAATAAGACCCTCCGTCGCAAGTGTAAGTCATCGTAGCCAAGGGACTGGCTCGCCATGGCTGGTTTGGCAGTTTTCCCGCGTTCCAGGGGAGGGAGGCTGAAGCAGGGTCGCCAACGTGACGGACCACTTCCTGCTCGTCCAATCATACCCCGGAGAACCCCTGGCGCTTGAAACGCCACCCGCCGGCGGGGTCGAGGGCAAGCAAGCAATGCATTGACTGGGGACCGTACCTGAGTGAAACGCGCGATCGACTGCAAGCCTCTCCCAACCGAAAAAAGGGATGGAGAGGAGGGGAAAAGTGAAATGCAGGAGTTAAAGGTCTTGTCATGGAAATACCGACAAAGGAAGGAGAATATCTTCCAATTACGGGGATTCAATCTTCATTACCTCATGCCAACTGGACGTTAGATTGAGGAGTTGGAAAAAGTTCCCGGTCATTGATCCTTGAAGTCCAGCATTGGCAAGGACCGACCCCCTGAGGCAAACCACACGGACTAGAAGGTTCAACTCCCCAACTGAGGAACCAACTCCGAAGGCGTGTGTCACCTATTTAGCAAGGGTTATATCAGAGTTGTATTAAGCCTTACACGTGCAAGTTTTCCGAGCTACCAAGCCTCTTTATCGTCGTCATTGTCCGTTGCAAATCCGGTCTCCAGCTAGTCTTGACGGTTCAATGTCTCTCAACGGGGGGCCCGCACGTGAGTCAATGAGTGAAAAAAGGATGTGCAATGGATCAATGACAAAAAAAAAAAAGTTGGTTGGACGAATCAGAGACATTGGATGACAAGACTTTGGGTCGAGAATGTCAAGGGAGAAACACTGCGACCAAGTGGAGATGGATTTGAATGAATGCCGTGGTGAGTGAGTGACCATGGCACGTTTCGTGGCTAACGGAGGCGCCGCGAAGGCCTTGGCTTCCATCATCCACGAGTGAAAGTTGCTAAAGAGCTCACATACAGTGAAAGACGCGTTTCGAGCCACAGTATGGGATTGAATGAAACATGTCAGCAAATAGAAGGAATCAACTAAGTCAGTCTACGAGCCTACCCTGCGTCGTCAAACGCCGTCTTCGTTGACATGGCGTTTCATACCCAGCGAACCAGATTCCATATACAGCACCATCGTCATCATATGCGTTGTCGCAAAACAATGCACATTTGACAACGATACCGATCCTCCTTGACTTCCGCAGAAAACCCCCCAGATCCCAAGGGACTTTTCTATTGATTCCACACAACTTTCTTATTTCCCCCGTGCCGATTCGTTCGGAACCTTGGATGATGGATGAATGATCTTCGTCACTAGTGTCAGGACCCTTCTTCTCCGTTGCTTTAGTGGCACCCACCCAACCACACAGGAACAAAAACCCCCCCTCTTTTTGACGCCGCAACCGCCCTTTTCAACGGTCGTGAGAAAGCCAAGATCTTTGGGTAGAGACACCATCTGGCCCTAGCTTCACCCTTACAGTAGCAATGACATTCGCTCTTTTTTGCCCATCCATCGGCTAACTAACCTAGACCATCATGACTGACAAGAACTCTCGCCATCAAAGAAACAAGAGTCATTTATTTTAGTTAACTATCTAGTCAAGTAGAACCACATGGCAGTCCCGAGCCGTTCTTTATTCCACAGTTTAGACTTTTATGGAATATTCTTTCAAAGTCGAAGCCACAAACCATTGACTCGAGTTTCACCACCTGACTCTCTGCTCAATGTTTCGTGCCTGACTTGGATCCCTCATCCCTACAGTTCTTGTTCAATCTGCGCTGTCATCCAGCAATCACACCCTCCTGTTTCTTCTGACATTGCAGGTGGCGTGAGTCTCCCCCTCACCCTCTTCTCCAGCCGCGCGTGTATGCGTTACGGTACCTGGTTGTGTGTATGCGACATGCGTACTCTATATGTGAGATCCGTAAATAGGCAGCCTGAACCAGGAACCACCCCCGAGGGCGCATGACGCCGCTGATCGTACGGTGCACATTGCGTGAATCCCCTCTCTCGGCGCCAAACTCGCTAGCCAATCTTGCCCCGAGATGCCCTCATGCACGCCATCCATCTTCCATGCCACGGCTTTTCCGCCCAGGCACGTCAAAAAATTCCCTCTGCCGTTGATTAGATCTCTCAACCCTGACTCGTCCGTTTATCTCTCTTCTTTGTCCCGCTTTGCCGCGAACCCCTCGTGCCCCCTCTGCCGCTCAAAGACATGCCCAAACTCGCCTCTGGCCACTCACAACTCGACGCTCCGTCATCCCCCTCTTGGCGCTCTTCTCGGCACCATCAGCTCAACTTCTCCGGCCTTGACCCGGTCTACGACGATCGACCCGCCCGGCCATGTCACCCTCCCTTCCGCGGACGCCGGCCTCTGCGACTGTTGCTGTTCCAGAGTGCGGATCCCCTGACATGAGCTTGGACTCGTTCATCCCTTACCTTTACATCCACGCACCCATCAGAGGCCTCTCCAGTGCCACAACCAGAACCACCTGAAGCATTCGTCCAAGCCTTCTCCAAGCCTTCCTTCTGTCAATGCAATCAATGCCTGACCGCATTGACCAGCACCCTGAATCTGTGCCCATCCATCTTAATGCATCTCATCTACATCACAACCACATGCCCCATGCGTCCTCCCGTGAAACGAAACATAGGCACACTTTGTACTTCTCTGTTTTTTGCTACTTGCCCAGTAGGCCTATGCTGTGAGCTGTGGACGCTTCGACTTGGTAAATGCCTCGCCCTGATCTGATGCATGACTCAACTCGCTTCCATGAATGCCTTGCCTCACTTAGTCTTGCAGGATCCAACACCTCCTGATCCCCCCTCACAAGACACCCTCCTTGCCTTTTCAAGCCCCTCCAGAGTCAACACTCCTATGACATACTTTTCGAAATTCCCAAAACAATACCATTCATCGGCAGCTCTCTGGTCAGCTCTGCCATGACATGCTGATCCCTTCGTCGCCCTGCCTCAACAACAAAGACCCACCGGGAACGAGTCCTGTAGCTAGCTACCTTGGGCTTCGAGCCTGGCGGCACACATCCGCCGTCGGCACTTGATGCTGTGTACCGATCTGGGCCATCTTCGCCCCGTCCACAGCTCGAGATCTCGTCTTGGCATCCCCGCTCGACCTTGCCGGCTGTCATTCATCCAGTCTGTCCGACATCGCTTCCCCTCGGCCTCGCCGTCCACAGACACAAAGGGTCCGCCGTCAAGACTTGATGGCGTGTCTGCCTCTTGCCACTTGCTTGCTCCGGCGCAGCCAACGGTCGTCCAATTGGCGCGACATCGGTAGAGAGAGAAATACTTTTGTGTCCCAGCGACACCTTCAGGCCTGGCATCTCCCAGACCACTCCACTATAAGCGACCCAACGGCTCACCTGCTAACCCAAATGCCTAGGCGGCCCGAGCCTCAGGCCTCATCCCGTCCAAGCTGATAGTTGTACGACTTTGTACGAATGCCCCATACTGCAACTTGTATGCAATGATTCGCACGTTTCGCTGTCGTGTCACTGCAGTTCAGACCCTGAGATAGATGTGCTTGAAAAGTCTATCCCGGCGAGGCCGCCGCTCAGAAAGGCCGTGCTAGAGATGCTTCATTGTATGCTAAGAGGGGGGCTGATGATAGTTCGCATCACCTCCTTATTTGGCCTCATCTGACCCCTCAGCAGGTCGACCTTGGTTCGCGGCCGGCACCGCATGGTTGGGCTGGGGCGTCTGATGTGGTCCTTGGCCCGCATAGCCCTTGTTGTAGCTGGTGCTGCCACTTCGGTGTTGAGGGCCATATTGGTGTCCCTGCTGAGGACTGGTTCCAAAATGTTGAGGCCCAGGGCTGCCGTAGCCCCCTCTCACTGCACTAGGGTTAGCGCTCGTTAATCCGCTGCTCCTATAAGAATCCCCGAGTTACTACTTACTTGGTCCGCCTTGCTGGCCTGGGTTAAAGACCGGCTGGTTATACTGGACATTGGGACTCATGCCATACATCGGTTGTCCCTGCTGCGAGCCCTGATGTGCCATCATAGGCGCAGCGGGACGTCCAGGGCTGGGGTATCCGTTGACTCCGGGGACCGGCTGAGGTCCAGACGGAGGCATGAACTGAGGGTGGCCGCCAGGATACATCATCTGTGGACCAGGAACCATTCCCTGCGGCCCAGGGATGAACTGCGGCTGCATCATCATAGGGCCTCCCATCTGGCCTTGCTGAGGGGACATGTACTGGGGATTGTTGGAGAAGCTACGGAACTGTCCCATCTGCGGCGTTCCGGGCATAAACACGGGTTGGTTGTAGGGCACCTGCGCTGGCGAGTTATAGGCGACAGGCACATTGCCGAGGCGGGGTGATGCGAATGACTGAGCCGAGTTTGAATGCATCATCCTATGATCGTCGTTACCGTACGGCGGGTGAGGCACAGGGCCATGCTGCGGTGTGTGCATTTGCATAGGCGGCATGTGGGGTGATCCTCTGGGGGCCATGTTGTGGGCACCCTGCTGGAGATGGAAAGGCAGCTGATGCTGGTGGGGCATCTGAGGAACGACATGCTGTGGGTTGGGAGTGGCCAGCGCAGGCCCGTTGAAAGGTTGACGTTCGAAATACTCCTTGTAGTTGAGGTGCATCGTAGAGTCGGGCTTCTCGTTGTCCTGAAGCTGTCGCCATGTAGGCAAGGTGTCATAGGCGGGACGAAGACCAGCATTGTCGTCCCAGTTGCGACCCGGAGGGGGAGTAAAGGTCTGGATGTGTGAGAGGATGTAGCACTTCTTGACATCGATAGCCTTGGTCTTGCGGCGAATCAGCTGACCGGGGGCAGCGGCATTGCTGGCTGATGCATCAACGTGGTTAACCGAAGATCGAGGGCTTGAGCCTGCACTGGGATGTCCGTTCGGGTTGAAAGCCGCGGCAAACGGGCTAGGTCTGAACTCGTGGCTGTTGGGGTTCAACTTAGCACCCATGTGGCCAGGAGCACCGCTGAGGCGTCGATTGTAGTCAGAGTTCACGCCGCTGGCAGGTCCGGTAGGGGGAGCGCGCATTTCCTGGCCAGGGACGTGAGGCTGGTGAGGAGCCGAAGCCTGCGAGTATTTCTGCTGCTCAACGTTGCGGAGTCGTTGCGCCAACATACCGGTCTGCTGTTGCTGGGGAACATGAGGTCCTCCGCGGTTGTTTCGGTACTGCTGCGCATGGTAGGGCTGCTGGGGATATTGCTGACGAGCTCCAGGATGACGGCCTTGGCCTCCAGCAGGAGGTGTAGCCTGAGTACCGGCAGGGGCGCGAGAAGATCTGTTGTCGTTGGAAGGGCCGGATGTCGTAGCAGCAGCTGGTGCGCCTTGTCCCGCAGGCTTGGTCTGCGAATCCTTCACTGGAGCGGTCTTGTCCTTGGTCGCAGCCTCGGCCTTGGCCTTGGCAACGTCTTCAGCATTCTTGATCGCCTTGGCCTGAATCTCCTTCTGCTTGACTGGGTCCTTGGCGATGATGGAGACCAGATCCGTGGGCACGGGGGTAGAAAGCTTGAAGGAGCTGGCAAACTTCTTCAACTCAGTCAACTTGACCTCCTTGTCAGCCTTGGCCTTGTTGCTTCGGGCTTTCTCGGCATTCTGCCGCTGTTGGCTAGCAAACGACTTGAATTCCTTCAGAACATCATGTTCGACTGTGGAGGTTGCACTAGGGGCGGCAGCGCCGGCGCCGCTAGCGGAGGGTCTCAGAGCAGCATTCGTCTTGTCAACAGGCTTCGTCTCTGTCGCCTTGCCATTGGCGGGCTGAGCAGCAGCCTTGGACTCGTTGGCCGGAGCCTCAGCAGGCTTGACTTCGGCAGCAGCTTTCTGAGCATCGACCTTGGGCGCAGATACGTTCTTGTTCGTGTCAGGAGTCTGGGTCTTCGGCTCCTCGGGCACTGGGGCAGGCTGCTTCTTGGCAGGCGCTTTGATCTGTGAAGAGATGATGGCAGGATCGACAGGGGCACCCTTGACAGTGGACTGAGCTGTGGGTGCTCGCTTTGCGGGTGGAGTGTATTTGTTCTCACGTCCAGACAGAGGTGGAAAATCCTGTCGGCGGACACCGCTGTACCTGCAGGGAAAGATGTCAGTAAATGCGCAGACGATTTCGGTAAGGAGAACACAAACTTGTCCTCTTCATCACCTCCGTCATCTCCGCCAACATAATCCATGATACGCTCCTCGGCCACGTGAGCAGTAGTGGGTGCGCTGCGCTCGATCTCTCGGGCCTTCCTGTCCGCAGCAGCTATCCGCTCCCTGTATTGGGGATGGCTCTTGTTGATGGCAGTGGTGTAAATGTTTTCGTCGTAGTCTGTCGTAAGGCCGAACAGTCTCTCGTTCTCGGCGAACTGATCCCAACCTGCGTTGTTGCCAGACCTTTCGAGGCTGCCATTAATAGCATCGTTGGTGTCGGGAACCCAAGGCTGAAGAACTCGTTCATTGCCGAAGCGGTTGTTAGAAATAGCTGAATCGGTTCGGAAAGATGCCCGATTTCCTGATCAGAGAATGTCAGATGGCCAGCTCACGAGGTAGCGCAAAACCACAAACCATTCTGTTTCCCACCGGGACCACCGCCAGCTATTCCATCCTTCTTCGTGACAGGCATATTGGAAACGCTCTTGTCGTTACGAGGTTTGTTAAAGGAGTGTCGGGATGTCTTCGCCTCGGCCACCATTCAGGTAGCCACAACAGAGCCGTGCGTGGCGATGAAGGTTGATGATCGACGTCTCGTGGTAGGTTCGCAAACGAGCAGGCTTCTCAACCCTGTGGGAAAGGTGTGTTAGTCCCCAGAATGCAGGAGTCGGGCGATGCAGGTCCAACGGGCAAAGCTTGGGAAGGTAGAGGCCACGTCCAAAGCTCATGACGTGACCACTGTGGATTGTCCGACAACCGTGGGGCTTGGGGGCAGTTGATAAGGGGCATGAGAAAACAAGCTGGACGTATGATGGGGATTGTGATCCAAGACGGACTTACCTCGTGACGGCGGCCAGGACGGTGGGTGCGACGAAGGACGGCTGAGTTGGTTGGAGAAGTCGGTTAGGTTTTGGTGGGCGAGAACGGCAAAGCTACGTTGGCCAGCAGCTCACTCAAGCTGAGTCTGCGCAGATCAGTCAGTGCCTGCATCCACAAGCTGAAGACGCCTCTTTAAACGGCCACGCTTCAAGACCGCAAAGTCCCGGCAGGATATTCGGTGCAGTTTCAAGTGTAGAAGAAAAAGGTTTCAGAAAGGAGGGTGTGAGTATGGTGGGCGGGTGACGAGGAGGAAGAATGCGGCCAAGTAGCTGCGTCTGAAAGAGGGAACTGTCGAAGGGCGAGAACGGGGGGCAAGCGATTTACCTCGCGGGGGGGTTCACAAGGTCGATCGATAGGAAATCCAGACAAGAAGATCTGGGGCGGGTCGTCCAGCTCGGGCGCTGTTACGATTGCCTCGCAATGGGCAACAAGAGCATGGAGCGGGAAGCTGGAGGCTGGAGAGGAGGATGTGAGCCGTGACGGGAGGAAGAGTCGAGGTCGAGGTTTTGGCGGTAGTGGGAGGGAGGTGGTGGTTGAGGCTTTGTTTTCTCCCGAAAGTTAGTGACGAGGAGTCAATCCCCTGTCCGGTCCCGTCGTTTCCCTCCTCCAGTCTTAGGTTGTTGGTACCTACCAGTACAGTACAGTGCTGCGCTGTTACCAGGTAACTTTTTAGTAGACCACGGCCGCGGACGGGGCTTTTTTGATGGGGCTAGCAAGAGGAGGAACCGAATAAAGTGCGGTCCACGGTCCCCGGACGAGCTTGTAACAGTGAGTCCGTCTCCTTGTGTGTGTGGCCTGTGGGAGAATGCCCGTGTGCGCGGTGTGTGTTTCTGAGAAAGTGTGGGCCTTCATCAACCAGAGTGGCCTTTGCAGCCCTTGCTCAGTCTTCTCTGAGTGTTCCCTCAGAATTCCCTTGACTCTCTACCAGCCAGGGCAGGTCCATGATGAGCCAATCAGGTGTCTTGCGGAGTCGGCGCTCTACAGTGCGAGACCCTCCGTTTGCCCCGGCCCGGCTCGCCGTCCGCCCCTGGTAGTGGTCAGAACAATTAAGGGTCGTCCGCGCGCACTCTAGCAGGGCGTTGCTGGGGCAGTTCTGGGGCGCCTCAGCGCTGAAGGTTTCAGCAGAAATAACACAGTGTCTGTTCGCTGTTTGCACTCGCTTCGCGACCACGAGTTCCCCATTCGGAAATAACCTCTGCTCTGCCGGCAGCTGATTCAACCTCGAGCAGACCAGAGCAAACGAGACAAAACATTCACTGCCCATCTGTGGCCGACGTGGTCAGATCAGGACGGCAGAAGAAGCTGCATTTTCGTAATGGCGCAGCAGAGGTGGTACAACTGTCACGCCCCACGAATACGATGCTGACTCTGCAAGTTTGGGCGGGACAAGCCTTGCTCTTGGTAAGATGACTGGCCAGGAGCCGATACATCTTCACCGGTTCTAGCTTCGGCCTGAATCTGAATCTGCCTCTGCAAGCGTAACTACTGCAAGTAGGTACCCCAGGTAAACAGGGGAAATGAGGCTGGAAGGTGCATCCGTTTTCAGCCCAATATACGGTCATTATGCAGGTCATGTGAATTTGAGGTTGAAACGACAACTCTCCTTGTCCAACGACGGGGCAAACGGGTCATTGAAACAACAAACGCCCACCTCAGATAAACAATCACTGTCGACATTGCCAAGCCGAGGAGTATGCTGCACATTCACCGATGCATATCTGCATGTCACCAACAGACCACGAGCTACTGTTGGTCTCGAGTTCACTCATGAACCCACCTAATGCCTTCGCCCACCAGATCTCATCAATATGGACCAAACGCGGACGTATGATGTGGACCAAAAGGATTTCTACTACAAATATTGACAAAGAGGACATCCTCTCCTCCAACTCTTCTAAACTCTGACTGTTGGTACAAGCTTTTCTCTCTCTTGGACCCCTCTCTATACTCGGAGACCAATCTCCTCAGCATAAGGCAGCACGAACAGGTCACCGACAGTGGAGACGGTAGCCTTACCCTCGAGGAGAGCCTTGGCAGTCTGTAGACATGAGTGTTAGTCAGTTTTTCTAATGGGCAAATTCTGGAGAATCTTACGGTCTTGAGAGCCTCAGCAGAGACGCCCTCAATAGCCTTGGCAAGGCTGGCAGGGTCGTAGGGCTTGCCGCTGTTGACGATGCCAGAGCCGGCCTGGACGATGCTGGATTGTCGGAGCTGGTGGGCGTTCAGGGCGGTGAACTTGGCGTTGGCAACGGCCTTCTTGACATCCTCCTGGCTAGCTTTGCCGCTGGCAATGCTCTGGAGAACCTTGACGGTCTCCTCGGCGCCCTTGCGGACGGAGGCGGCGGCACCGGTAAGCTGAATGGCCAGAAGACCGGCGTCGGAGTATGTGAGGTTGGAGGTGCTGACCGAGAGACCAGAGGTGCCGGCGGTGGCCTTGGAGAGGAGGCTGAAGCCAGGAGCCCACTTGATGGTGGACTGGCCGCCAAGGAGGGAGGCGAGAACGGCAATCTCAGGCTTGGCAGAGTCGGCGCCAGAGCCGGGGAAAGCAATGACGATGGAGTTGCCAGCGCTGCTGCTCGTTCGCTGCTCACCACCAAAGTACTTGCTGGCCTCAGTCTTGAGGGTCTGGCCGCTTCGGGGGGCAGAGGGGACGTCCTTGAAGAATTGGCCAACCCACTTAGAGAGGGCATCGGGAGCGGCACCGTCGGCGACGAGGGCGATGTTGGGCTTGGAGTAGACAACGTCGGCGAAGCTGGCAATGTACTCCTCGTTCAGGTACTTCTGGTAGGGAGTCGAGGAGCTGGGGTAGAGGGAGGAACCGAGGCCGGTGTGGAAGGCGATGGCGTGGGCGTTATCGAGGGCAATGGCGGCGGCATCGGCATTGAGAGCGGCCTGCTTGGCGTGGAGGACACGCTCGACATCCTCGTGGAACTCGTGGGCTGGATAGGCGTGTCAACTCGGTGGAAGCAGCAAGGCTGACTACGCAACGCAATTGGTTTGGTTTCACTCACTGGTGTACTTGGTCAGAGAGATGACCTCAGCCAGAAGCTCGGTGAAGTAAGGCAGATCCTCACGGAGGAAGCTGGCCTCGACGACAACAGCCTCCCTGGTGTGTGAGGAAGCCAATTGACCACCGAGGAGCTCAGACTCGCGAGTGATGCGGAGGGCAGATCGTCGCTGGGTGTTCTACATGGACCCGGCAAATTAGCTCAACTCGCGGGATTCTTCCAGGTGCCGGGGTTCCTCACCTTGAACGCGAACTCAGCCAGACCAACAGTCAGACCGGGCAGAGGCTGGTATCGAGTACCGGCCTTGGCCACGACGGCGAGCTTGGTAGTAGGGCCGTGGGCATCCCGCGAGGCGACCTTGAGGCCAGTCACATCCGAGGTCTCGTATGATCCGGTCGACGCAGCGGCGGCAAAGGTTCGTCGCTGGACGCGGCAGGAGCGGCGAGCAGCCTGCTGCGCGGTTCGCGCGAGAGACGATCTCGAGATCATTATGGAGGGTGATGGCGTAGGCAATTGGCAATCCTTCGGCCGTCGGGGTGAAGCAATTGATCTCCAAAAGAAGTGCCTCGTCGAAAAGCTCCCGTCTAATTTTCGGGCTACGGGGAACGAATGAAGATGTCACGTGATTTTCTCCGGTCAGCCAGATTTCCACCCGCGGCATTGGTCCCAGTATCGAATCATACTTTTTAGGACTGGCTCTGGCGTGCAGTTACAAGGAAAAGACTGACCCCACCTACCCTCCCTGCCTTAGGCCTACCAGCTTCCGACTTACACCACTCATTGCCTGCAGCCGCAGAAAAATCAACGATTCCATTTGCGCCGCAAAAAAAGCATCCATCCCAGCCTTCTCGCCTCGTGCTCTCGTCCACAACTTTACCTCACAACCAGCCTTATTCGCATTGCCAACCGCACAGATATTCAGATCTCGCGCCTACGGGCCGTATCTCTCTCTATAGTGCTCTTTTGCAGATCAATGACGCCCCGGTAGCAACTGTGGCAGCTCTAGAGATAGTGAGAGGATCTCTAGGAGCATCAATGCTCGTAGTGAGTCGAGGCATCATCCCAACCACGCACGCAACAGCATCAGCTAACAGGCGCGCCCCGATAGACAAAACACGCTGCTGAGCTTTGTGCTCTCCTAGTCAACGACCTCTATGGCGAACTGCCTTCGGTATGCGATTTTCCCGCCCATATACTGGGATATAAATCTGTCTTTTCACTTGGCGTGAGATCGCGGGGCTGACTCAGTTGTCGCAAACCAGCGTATCTTGATTGCGCTGTTGACCAAGGGCCGCTCGACCATCTCCCAACTGGTCCAACATACGGCCCTTACTCCGCGATTCTTGCGAAATGGACTCGCCGTTCTAATCCAGCAAAATTTGCTCTACCACCATACCGACCCCGACACCGACGTCACGAGCTACCAGGCCAACGCCGATGCTTGCTACAACCTTGTGCGATCCGGCAAGATTCTGGATATTATCGAGCGCCAATATGGCACCGCAGAACGAGAGCTGGCGCAGACTCTCATGCTTCTAGGTCATGCCCGCATTGCAGACCTTTCCCACGCTTTCGGGTCCCGAGCACCCAAGACCAATGGACAAACAAATGGTGATCATGAGTCACATGATGGACTCATTGAGTCAGAAGGTCACTTGAACTCTGTTCTTGTTCGTCTCATTCGGGCCGAGATTGTCGAAACCGTGCGCCCAGAAAGTTTTCGCAACCCCCAGGATGTATACCGCGAAATCAAGGACTCTGTCACCAAGACGAGACCAGGCGAAAAATCCGTCTTCACGAAGACCCAGGCGCAGGAGGAGATCCAAAAACGCTACCGCACCTTTAGAGACCAGCCCCGAGTCCTGAAGCGTCAACTCGATATGAGCAGTGACTTTGCTGGGCCCAAGAGACGGAAGCTCACGAACGGGTCGGCACAAAATGGACATGCGCATGACGATGATGCTCCACGTTTGAATGTGAGAACCTTCCGCGACCATGAAATCGTATACTTTAAGCTAACGTAGAGCAGCCCAACGTAGTTGTCCGACTAAATCATGCGAGGTGCCTAGTCGAGTTACGGAACCAGCGACTGGCCAATTTTGCAGCAGAGATGCTCGGTGAGGTCACCGGTGAAGTCTATCGCACCGTCTTGGACCTCCTATCTGCCGACTTCTCGAGGTGTCAGCCAGATCCTCTAGTTGATGAACTTACCGCTGCTCAACAGACGGCAGTTACGACGGTCGATATTTTTGAACACCTTGACAAGTCCGTCAACGTACAGTCTGGAATCGGCAAGACTTCCAAGGACAAGATTGACTCTGAGAGCGCCGAGCGGGTTAGGGAGACAGCCCCGGACACGGATGATGACTCTGATGATTCGGATGCTGGCCCTCCAGGTCGCAAAAGGATCTTCGACGCGGATGAAGAGGATGAGTGGGCGGATGACGATGATCAAAACGGTGAAGCCACAAACGGCGAACGGGAGAGCAGGGTCAGATTCGAGGGCGCTACCAACGGCACCGATAGCCGCATCTCTCAGATGCGCCGACACCTCTTGCTTCTCGCAGAGAGCAAACACCGATTTATCCGTCATTGTGGGACGTTCGGTCGCGGTCAGTGGACCGTAGACTTTACCCGGCTGATGACACATCTGCGGGAGACTGAGCTCGATGCCATTATCGAGCAGTCCCATGGCCGTCACGGCCTGCGTCTGACCCGCATTCTACGAGAAAAGGGCAAGCTCGATGAGAAGATGCTTCCATCTGCTGCGCTCATGAAGAAGACAGATGTCCAGGGGAAAATGCTTGCGATGCAGATGGCAGGGATTGTGGATGTCCAGGAAGTGCCTAAGGATAGCAGCCGTCTGGCCAACCGGACCCTGTTCTTCTGGTATTTCGACAAGGAGCGTGCTCAGACTCAGGCCCTGGACGACATCTACAAGGCCATGCTGCGATGTCTGCAGACACTCCAGGTAGAGCGCCACAATCAGCGGAACATTCTCTCGTTTGTAGAGCGAGAAGACGTCCAGGGCAAGGAGGAAGAGGTTATGACGACGGAACATTACAACAAGTACAACAAACACTTGGAGGCACAGAGCAAGCTTCTTGGGCAGGTCATGCGGTTGGATGAGTTGGTGTCTGTTCTCCGCGACTATTAAGGGAGTTGGAAAACGAGATGGGTGGCAGTTTGGTCTTCAAGTTTGGTCGATCGCGCTATCATGGCGACTTGACATGTTGGCGTCAAGGCTTGGACGGTTCATGAGCTCAGCTTGTATTATATGATATCTGCTCTTGGTAACCCATAAAAGAATGGTATGTTGCTGGCTTTGGGCTGCTATCTTGTGCATTGTGGGTTTGTGTGTGTTGTATTTCATCGGGATGTATTGGCATGGGTTAACAAGGTACCATGCCGGCAGCTTGGAGGTGGCTTGTTATTGTTCAAGTTGTTTGTTGAGAAGATGAGATGAAATGAGCAGGGTTTCATCCCACCAAGTTTTAATTGTCCTGTTGAGGGTCGTCAGCAGACACTATTTCCCATTACATGAGGATAATGAGACTATAGGCCTGCAACTGAACTAGTAGACGCCCTAAAAATGAAGCAATTGATCAAGAAGACATCCCTTTCTTGCCATCATGACACCAGAATTGTTGGTCGTTGTAGGGTACGCAGTTGGCTCTTGTGGTATGAAAGCATTCGCTCATGATTGGCCGGTGCTAAGTGGTCTGAGCAGAGTTCTTCAACCTCACCCTTGCGTGTAGTGGCTTGCCCTGTGGCTTGTCAGTGGCTCGGAAGTGAAATTTGGCCAGCTCCAAAAAAATCCGAGCTACTGAAAGTGGGGGGCAAGGAAACCCCGCCAATGCAGGAAAAAAAAAAAGCAAGCCCACCCACAAGGACGACCATCCCACGCATCCCGTTCCGACGTCGGTAGTAATTGAGCAGGGGGAAAGGAACCAGCCGCGCGCCGTACACCAGAAAGAGCAAAGTGCAGGTGCTCTGGAGTGGTGGTGGAAAAATTTCCAGTCCCAAGCGGCCAAGCCTTGTCTCGCTCGTCCGTCCCTTGCCTTTGCGACAAAGCCCCTCTTTGCTCTCTCTTCACACCTTTTTTTTTTTGCCTTGCGATACCCATCGAGTTTTCTGTTCGGCAGTAATTAATTGTTCCTTGCCCTCGTCGTTCATCATGTCTCCTCCCGTTGCTTCTGGTCGTGAGAAGGAGTCCAACTTGGCCCGACTCCTCGGTTCCGGTATGTCCTCCACTTCTGTACCCATTGACACATCCGAGCATTATTTCGAATTGCCTCGGTGCTGCTCAATGCGCGAGTAATCACCGACTGACAAGACTTTCGCAGGTTCCGCCGGTATTGCTGAGCTTGCCATCTTCCATCCCGTATGCATCCCTCCGCCCGAGATCGAGGCTGCCGACAGCTCCCTCCTACGCCATGTGACACCTGCTAACACCAGTAAAGGTCGACACCATTGCGAAGCGATTGATGAGTAACCAGAGCCGTGTAAGGAGCACACTTCAAATTCCGAGTCAACCCGAGAGAACAGTCCATTGACCTGTCATGCCTCCAGATCGCCAATGCGAGCCAATTGAACCAGGTCATCTTCAAGGACAAGGCCAGCGCAACCGTCGGCAGGAAGTTTGTCTCCCTGTTCCCCGGTTTGGGATACGCCGCTGGCTACAAGGTCCTTCAGCGCATTTACAAGTACGGTGGTCAGCCTGTTGCGCGAGACTTCCTGGGCAAGCACTATGGCGCCGACTTTGAGAATGCCTTTGGCAAGAAGACCGGCAAGGCCATTATGCACTCTACTGCCGGAAGGTATGTCAGCTATCCGAGTTCCCTAAAAATTGGGAATTCAAGAACTAGGAACTCAGACTAAACTGTCTCATATAGTCTGATCGGTATCGGCGAGATTGTCCTCCTCCCTCTCGATGTTCTCAAGATCAAGCGTCAGACAAACCCTGAGGCCTTCCGTGGCCGTGGTGTTCTGAAGATTGTGGCTGATGAGGGCTTCGGTCTGTACCGTGGCTGGGGCTGGACTGCTGCCCGTAACGCTCCCGGTTCTTTTGCGGTATGTGTTGTGCCCTACAGCCATGAGTAGAGCGACAATAACTGACCTGTATAAGCTGTTCGGTGGTTCTGCCTTTGCCAAGGAGTACCTCTTCCACCTCGAGGACTACAACAAGGCCAGCTGGTTCCAGAACTTCGTTGCCTCGATTGCTGGTGCCTCTGCCTCTCTTGTCGTCTCTGCTCCTCTCGATGTCATCAAGACCCGAATTCAGAACCGAAACTTTGACAACCCCGAGAGTGGCTTCCGAATCCTGACCAACATGGCCAAGAATGAGGGCCCTTCCAGCTTCTTCAAGGGACTGGTTCCCAAGGTACGTCGTCGGGCAGAGTTGCTTAAACACAACACAAGAAACAGGCCCCCTCCACTGCGGCCCGCCTTCACCCGTTCAAGGCCCGTCTCCACTCCGAAATGTCAAGACGCTAATGGATCTTGTGCTGCAGCTCCTCATGACTGGACCCAAGCTGGTCTTCTCCTTCTGGCTCGCCCAGACCTTGATTCCTGCTTTTGACGCCGCTTTCCGAAAGTAAAGTATACCTATCTAAGGAAAAGTAAAGCAAAGCAAAGAAAACTTGGGATTTATGTTATAGATACAAAAACTAGAGATGATCTAGACAGGGCTTACGTATGGATGAGGGAGACGCAAAGGGATGGGATGGGAGTTTAGAAGGGTCAGGATTTATGTTGGGATGGATTGCTACGATAGACGTACCGGCATGAGGATCGGGCCTCACTGACCAAGTGAGGCGGACTAAGGCACTCAACTCTGTATAAAATAAAGCGACTTGATTTGATTTGGCACACGTCACACACAGATCTCGTCGTGGGCCGTGACAACTGCCGTCACCAGTAGATACGCAGCATGCAAGTTGGCTCGCTACAGCCGCCAGCAAGGCCATGATCCCTGCGGAATTGGGTCATGATGTATGCGATAGGCCTGGTCTCTTAAGCCGTCCCTCTGTCCGGTGGTGTGATATGCTCTGTTGTGGCCTTTTCATTCATACCCGTTGGCTCATGTGGGTCTAGGGACCCAGGCGAGCCAACCTAGTAAGCTAGGTTAGCTATAAAATTA